>JAFEMH010005028.1:0-181363 GCA_022495995.1 Adenophora triphylla var. japonica | reverse complement strand
CACGCTATGAGATGAAAACAAAATCCAAATGCTAAAGGAAAATTTTTGGGACGAGAATAGGATCTTACCGGTGGACATCTCAATAGATGGTGGTATCTCTTGTTCTTCGAAACGGCTATTGCTTGAGTAATGCCTTGAAGGATCGATCCTCCTCACGAAAACTCCAATAATCTCCTCACCTTATCTATGGTCTTGGCGAAGGTGTGAAGAGCTTCACCCAATCAATGGCTACAAAAACAAACGGAAATTACAAATTCAAGTAAATTACGGAAATAAAGAAAAGCGAAGTATTAAAGAGGGATACCTTCCCTGTTCCATTACGTACCCAAGAAGTCACCTTCCTCGAAAGAATCCTTCTCAACAAAAGAAATTTTTTGACTTCCAACCCCCTATCGTTTACCGAAAATCAAGCTCTCAAAAACGAGTGGTTTCATTCCAGGACCTAGTGTTTAAAGAAGGAGATACCTCGTAAGAGCGAAAGGTTTGGAGCTCATATACGAAAGCTATTTCTCTCAAAGCCTATGTCTAACCCAAATTCCACGAGGATTCACCCTTAGGACGCAAAGAGAAAATCCTCAAACTATGGGCATTACTTGGATGAAAGTCAAATTTGTTTTTCTAAAAAATTCGAGTTATCAACGCAAGGAAAGAGATACGAAAAACCTAGAGAGCGAAAGGGATATTCGTAAAAGCAGATCCACTTTGTGGAGACACAAAATCAGCCACTAAGAAACACATCGAAAGGCCAGAAGATAGGTAGCATCTGGGAAGCATCGTCGATCCTTAACGGAATTCGATGAGCTCATTGTTGAAAATACAAAACCACTCTTCGTCGGTTTTGCCCTGACAAGCCCTCACTGAGAAAGCCCCCATCCTCGTTCAAAGCTCGAGAGGATTTCTTGGTGCCTTGCCTTTTTTGGCTTAACCATATTTTCAAAAAAGGAAAAGAGAGAGGGAAAGATTTTACCTTGAAAAAATTCACCGCCGTAGTGAAGAAGATGGAAGAAACGTTGGAGAAAGTGAGGAGGAAAGCGAAAGGAGCTCGGTTAAAAACCCTAGATCCTCGGTATTTATGCTAATTAAGATGGATTAAACTCCTCAGCGCCACGTGCTCCCATCAAGTTAATTAACCGCCAAAGCTTCTAGAAGGAAGTAGAAAAAAACGCCCATTTAAATTCATTAAAGGCAGGTTTTTGGGAACAATTGTTGTGTGGTCAATTCGGGATTCGCTACATCTTGAAAAGTTGCCGGCATGAATCATCATCTTCGAACCAAAAGTGGACAAGGTAAAATTCACTTAGATAATTAAATCATTATTTAATTATTTTTTGTTATATCTTTAATTGCAATTAAATAGAACATGTGAAAAACCTATTTCGTGGACTCACTTCTAACGGTTGAGAGACCGAAGTCAAGACCAAGATAACAAGGGGGCGAGATTTTAAGGAAAGTTTGTTAGGGTTTTGTTATCTTGAAGTTATCTTTTTCTATTTAAAAAGGGCTAAATGGATTTGGAACAAACATGATCCCAGCACACACGAGTTCCACGAGAACACTTTCTTATAATCCGCCATAGCTTCAATACTTGTAATTCACAAAGATCAATACTACCATTCGGGACGAAGGTGACCATAAAGCACCTTCCGAGGTTTTGTGCCCGGCGAGATAGTTGCTCTCGAGGGCTTTTTCCTCGTTACATGATCGAAGTCATCTTATCTTCATTGTTACACCGAATTATATTCCCATTGCACCTTCACTCCAAATTTGTTTCGAACCATTTTACATTTGATTGTTTTTACCAAAACAATGATACATGTCCCTTAATCTCCTCTACAGTGGTTCGAGTAATGCTAAGACGTACTGCCAAAGGGTTAAGTAGTACGAAGCGGTATTATCCAGCGAGCGGCACTTTAGTATTGAAATTAGCAAAAGGATTAGCATTATACGCGTAAAGGCGTCATGATGGTGCTATTAGTGAAAGAACGGGTCCCTTACGGAAAGTCATCTGCAAGCCTTTGGTTGCCTAAGGGTGTCGGCAGCTTCGCCATGAAGTCGTCGGCGAAAGGAGAAAACGTCGGGGTTGGTGATGACAGAACATCCCTTACGAGATGAAGCCATTGGAAGGAATTCATTGAAGGTATGAGAGATGTCCCCTGAAGAAGTTGAAGTCGAGGACTCCCGGGGACGGATGGGGGAGACTTGACATCCATTCTTTTTGGAGAGCAACTCTTGTTCCTTTTTGCACCTTTATCAAGCTTTTCGGCTACTCAAGGAGAGTGCTTTATTCTGCGCGATCCAGTGAGTTCTTTTACGAATGAGCATACTGCTTGACCTCGGGATCGGGGAGATGGAGACATCTGCTTCATTGTCGAGAATTCAAAGGCGGAGGAGGGAGGCAATGAATCATGGCCTCCGGTTCTTTCGGCCTCTCTTGCGGTTTTCGGGATTGCGCTGCTAAGGATAGCGATGGTTTCTTTGGTGAAGAAAGTGCCATTAGGTTGGAGTAGACATGAGTGCTGGAAATGTAAGAATTTTAAGGCTGATTAAAAAACCAATTGCCCCTCGGTGGGCGCCAAATTGTTTTGGTGAAAAAACAATGGATCAAATCAAAAGATCAAAATACGAGATTAAGAAGGAGCACCTGTGATGGAGTAAAATCGGTGTAACTACTGAAAATAAGATGACAAGATCATGTAACAAAAAGAAAGCCCTTGAGATAACTATCTCGCCCAGGCAGCAAAACCTCAGGAGAGGTGTTTTATGCTATGCACCTTTCATCCCAAACGGTAGTATTGATGTTTTTAGTGAGTTACAAATGTTTTGAGCTATGGCGGAGCTACAAAGAACGTATGTGTGAGCTGTGTGTGTCGTGTTCCGGCCATCAACTCTTTAAATAAATAAATAAATAACAAGATAACTGAAGACCTAACAAACTATCCTACAAAATCTTCGTCATGATCCTCTTGATTCTTGACTTAGTCTTCTAACAGGTTGAAGTTAGTCCATGAGAGATATTTCCCGCGTTCTATTTTTCACGTATGAGAGATAATAAAAATAATTAAATAATGATTTAATTATCTAAGTAATTTTACCTTATTTGTTGGTTTCGAAGATGATGACATCTTTGAATGCTTTTCAAAGATGTTGCAATCACGAGATTTCTGTACCTACAACAGCGGTTAACCTGCTTAACTTCTTCTCGATTCTTCACACTTTGAATGTCGAGGCTCATCCAGTATCTCTTGCACTTGGAGTTTCCACCTCCATTCTTTTTCTCTTCTGCTTCCACAGCGACAATCGTCTTCACAGGATCGGCAAAAACGATTTCCGGTTGGCCGCCCATACGCATCCTCTACCTTTTATTGTCTCACACAATCTTCTTCGAATCATCAACAATTTCATCAGCTACCTCTTCGATTCTCGGCTCTACCATACGAACAAACCCGATTGCCACCCTTGCGTAACTTCGAGTTGGGGTCACACTTCCACCACCTCCATTGCAAAGCTGACATTTCTCGCCCCCACTTCCTGCTCAGGAGAAACATCACTGCTCTGGATTCTCGCACCTCAACCACCTCAACTTCATGCTTTCCGGGAACATCTACCGCTCGGAGTTCTTGCACACCCTAAACCACCTAAAGCTTCTGCAGGAACCTCTGCTTTCCGAGGTTCTGCGCACCTCGAAACCACCTCAATCTCACCGCTCGGCCAACCTTCATCTCCCGAACCTCTTGCATTCTTGGGAGCTTCACTGTCGTTGCGACAATCATTTGTCGTACCAAATTCATCATGCTTTTGGTCACTTTATCCAATCGGCCTCATCCTCCCACATGACCTCGACCACATTTATCCTCGGTAGGGAGAAGCGGAGATTTATAGTCATTGAGCTGCGTGCTTTCCGCCTTAGCACTACTCTACCGCATCCTCCTTCTTAACTTCCTCAATCACGCGTAATTATCATCGCTCTTCAAACAACCTATTCCATTAGGAGTTGGATACTTCACCCTACGGTGGGGAATCGACAAAGGAAACGCCATCTCAAACTTCGGCATGAAGGGGATTCCCGCTATTGGCATTGTAAGGGGAAACTAGGTCAATCACGATAAATTCAACATTCTCGGTTCTGCGCCGGTCGATGCCTGCTTGCCAATCTCCAACCTCCAACATTATTGTGCCCTTCACCTTGACCCGAGCATGGTTCGTAAACCTTTCCTAAATATCCACTTTGTATGGCACCAAGTTTTCTTTCGTATAATTCATTCTCTTAAAAGCTTCATGTCTGAAGACATTTTAGTTGCTCGCGCCCATAATCCACCATGCAACTCTACGCACTTATGTTGTTGCCTGGATAAATAGTTATGATCTGCATTTGAGGCAGTACAGTTCCACATGGCTCTTGGTGATAGCCAATTCTACGCTTAGGGGAGAAAAGCTAATCACCTTGTCCTTCAACGGCGACATGCGAGGGACATCGAAACTATGCGACAATATCATTATCTGACTATTGGCGGAGGTGAGCCACACTGAGCAAAGGATCTGAATAACATCACACCAAATTTCACTCTCGGTCTCGTCCCATCATCTCGCCCTACATTTTCCTCCAAATACTCCTTCAAGTCTCCTCCATCAATCTTCATGCGAATTACACACCTCAAATTGTAACAATTTTTGGTTGTATGCCCCCTATCCTTGTGATATTCACAAAAGCGCTCCTATCTACGGCTCCAAGTATACCTTCCTTGATGGGATAGGGCTCTGGAAAATTTACCCTTTTCAGGATCTCGCTGATGCTGGTATTCAGCCTACTATACTTGACAATTCTGCGCGGATCCCTACGGCCACCACCGTGGCCTCCACTTCCTCCGGCCTGGCCTCTGCCCCGACCACCTCCATCTCCTCTTCTTTCATCATCTCACAACCTCAATTCTCTCCTTACCACCCTTCTTCGCTGCAGACGTTGTCGCAGGAGTCACTTTCACATCATCATCATTCTCGCTACCGCAATATCCTCTTACTCTCTCATACAGCTCCCCAGCCGTCTTCGGCAACCTCATGCCCAATTCCCGCTTGAAAGGACTAGGCAGCAAACTGGAATTATACAACATAATGATATGGCACTGCTCAACATCGGAAATCTGATTAGCGACTTTAATAAACACAATCGGTAAAGCTAGCAATCCCTTCCCCCGCCTTCGCTTGATACCACACAACTCACAGCTTTCGGCGGCTGTGATCTGATGCACCGAATCTCGCCATAAACTTCCTCTTAAAATCTTGATAGCCAGCTATTGATTCCGAAGGCTGAGCCAAAAACCACTCCAGCGCGTGGTCAGTCAACGTGCTTGCCAAAGCTCTACACAAAATAGCCTCACTTTCTGTCAACAAAGATAAAGTCACTTCAAACCCGCCCACATGGGTTTTAGCCCTGGAATTCCCAGAATAACTTGGCAAATTAGGCATACGAAAGGTTGGATGCGGGCGGCACTTTGAATACTCTTATTAAATGGAGCCAAATAAGAATCTCTTTCTTCCACTTTCTTTGTTCCCGCCTCAAGCTCCTTGATTTTCTAAGCCATTTCCGCCATTTCAACTTTCCACTTGTCCTCCTCCTCCTTCTTAGCTTTCTCTGCTTCAGCGGCCTTAGCAACCTATGCGGCTTTCACAGCTTCTGCAACTTTCTCAGCTTTGGCGGCCTTCCTTTCTCGCTCATTTTCAATATCTTTATCGTTTCTTTCTTGCCGCCTACGGTCCCTATCCCGCAGCGACTTCTCTTCTCGATGTGGCCTCTCCGCATGCCGAGAATGATGCGACCTTTCTTCTGAATATTTGGATCGACTGGGCCGATACGACTTGTCCATAGTTGATCCACTATCCAACTCATCACTTTCATACTCATAAAAGTAAGAATCCTCCCGCGAGTTACCAGACTTGTGGTACACTTTCTTTCTCTTTCCCCCTCTTTAACTTCTTCATACTTTCTTTTCACAACGGCTCCCTCTGATCTCGCCTTGGCTAGTTCTCGCCTATGCTCTCTGACCCTCTCCTTTGGCGGTGACATATCCCTTGCTCGCTTGGGCTCCCTCTTATCTACACTCAGGATGGCCACCTGCTCTGCCGCCTGGCTTTTTCCTGCTACCCCGGCTAGCAAATCGGGTTGGATCTAAGAAGGCTCTTGCCTCATCTCCCTCAACCTTTTATTATTTATGAGAATTTGCAACAATAACTCATTGTCGGCCACTTATGCAGTCGACCTCCATCCTAACACCATCATTCCTTGAGGGGGCGGGAGTCTGCACCTCAGCTATTGCCTTTGCCTTATCAACTCTCGCTTTTGTTTCCCATTCCCTACCCCTCCTAATTGTAGATTCTATCTCCGTTGAATGCACCTCACCCTCCCTTTCATACCACTACGGCCACACGAGAGTCTTTAGGGTTTGGGGTCACCAATGCCAAATTTTGGGCAGTCTTGGAGTGGGTCCCTCTATCTTGACCCATTTTAACGATTTTCTGAGTTTAAAAAAAATATACAAACAAGCCCAAAGTTTACCAACAAAGACAAGCCGACAAAGAACCAACACAAAGTTTCTGGGTTCCCAAACAAGCCCCCGAACTGAAAATCCACAACAACCTTCAACAGACCAAACAAAACTTACACTAATAGAAACAAAGATGACAACACTGACAAAAAGGCTTCCCAGGTTTCTGAACAAGAACACGAACAGTAACCAGCTTCAAACGAACCATGAACAGCCACCAAACTCCACTTGGGACCAAACAAAGAAGAAAAGTAAGTCGCGGCAACGGAACCAATCGATGCTACCACACCAAACGGGTTGCACAGAACCGAGTGCGGACGGAAAACAAGGATACTCGTTTGCTCCTTTTTGAATGGTCGAACTGTCACATACACACATTCACAAAGCGTCGGCTAGGCCGAGAGGTGGCTCCGGCGAAACCCCTCCGGCGTGCGAGTAAGATGATTGGTTATAACAAACTGATAACAATGGAGTTTTAGAGAGAGAGAGAGAGAGAGAGAGAGGGCTTAGAGAGTGTATGAGAAACTTACAAATGATCTTTTTCCAAAGGCTTATATACTCCCACGTGCACCATGTGCCTTGCACATGGTGGACACTTGTCAATCATCCACATAAGGTGTCAACCACCCCAAACTTAGTGGAGATTCACTGTTCACCTTGTCACATCACACCATATTTAACGGTTACACCTTTGTTCATCATGTCAATTTATTTAAAAGTGACGGTTATAGTGGGGTATACACGTGGCGGTCCAATATTCATTCCACATCACTAGTCACGCTTGTCGCCGGGCGACAATCAAGGAAATGGTTGGCAATCCTCATATTGCCGCCAATCCTATCCACAACAAAGAACGTCATTCTCGCCTGTTGATTATATCCGTACATGCTACTATCAAATAAGGAGTACTTCCCGCTTAACTCTTACCCTCACACGCCGGCCTTTCCATGTCGGCACTATACTTGTAGCCTCCACTTACTTTGAACCTACTTGAGCACACATATTATGCGTATTTAGCCCATTGGGCCCATTCGCCATGATGGGCCTAATTTTCTTTGTTTCGGGCCCAAGTCAATTTTCATAATCACATCAAGTGATACAGCCCAAGAAATTTATATAACCCAAGTCATAATTAAAGAGAGAAAACGTAAAGAGAAGTATATGATCAATGTCATATATATACTCCTCAATCGTGAAATAAGTGTCTAGTTTTTTATTTAAAGAATATTCTAAAAATGAATACTTTTTATAAAATTTAATGACAAAAATGCATTATTAATATTCTTATATCCATTTTCTAAATTTTTAGTTTTGCAACTATTATTTAATGAATAGTTGTTTCACCCCAAAAATTTCACTCATCATGATTTATGTCTTGATCGTCCACCTTGAGGTAACGTCTTGAATTACATCTTGAACTAACGCCTTGAATTATGCATTTGTATATTTCTCTATTTTACTGAGGGAACTAATCCACGCATAAACGGATAACTCTATCACGACAACGTGAAGACCTAGTCAAATGATGAGCTATTCCTCCTAGCGGCCATGTTTTCCACCAAGGAGTAACGAGTGCCAAACCATCAACGAGATGACATGATTTCGGGCGGAAGAATAGGGATTACATTTATGTTTGTTATTTCCGTTATCTTTTCATGTATATAAATCATCACTAGACGAGCACACTGTACACACGAGACACTCAACATTAAGCTCTCTTGCACTTTGTATTTGAAATGACTAAGCTCGAAATAACATTATTTTTGGTTAAAGGTAGGCTTTTCCTAAAGATTTTCGAGGTTTTTCCGGCGAACAATTGTTCAAAGGTTTTCCTCGTTACATCCTTGTGTCCATCTTGACTTGAGAATTATATTAGTTTGTACCCAAAGTTCATCAAAGACAAATTCACCTTGTTGAAAATTGTCCAAAATAATTTGGCGCCGTCCGTGGGAACTTTGGTTTTTTAGATTCCGATCAAGATGAGCAATCCTACTTCCGAAATGACTACACCCATTGTCACAACTGGGGCAAGAACCAACACGTCAAGCTTACCAATGACTTACGGTATCCCTCCTACTGTTGGCTTCAGTGTCGGGACGCTTCAAACCCAACCCCTCAACTCGGAAGTTCTTCATCCATGACGTTGCCTGGAATTTCAATGGAAATTATAAACAGCATGACAACCATGATGCAACAGTTGAAGAATCAGATAGATGTACAACAGTACACCAATCAAATGATATTAAATTCAATCAACAGAATACAACAAGAAATGTCAACTCCAAGATGCAGTGGTTCAATGAGTCGGCACACTGAGGTTTCACCTCTCGGCCTAGGACTCTTTTCCCGAATGATGGACCAAGTACGGGGAGGCGATCAAGCAATGTCACAATGGCCAACAACTGTTCGATGAAAGCACCACCGTCACATTCGGCCCAATTCCATTATCAACCTGCTTTACCTTTGCAACACCACCTCCTATGGGGCAAACAGAGATTTTTAATATGTTTGGTACTCTTTAAATCAATTATTTACCACTAACCCTGTTGCAGATAACACCCTCACAAGAGAAGTGCAATAGATCAAGGATATTCTCATGAAAGTTCCCGAGTCACCTTACCCTTCAGCAGCGTCTCCAAACCGGCCATCATGATTCCACGTTTCATTCCCTGCCATAGTGGGGTTGAGATCCCTAAAAAGAGTTCAAGTACCTCGATGAAACAATATGATGGCACGGCGAACCCCGCAGAACATATAGCTGCAGTACCAAGAAAAGATGGACATCATTAGCATTCCCCACCATCTTAAGGAAGTTTTTTTTTGTCAAAGAGCTTTGGGTCAACTCTATCCGGTCTGCCTTGATGTGGCTTACTAATCGGCCTTTATGAATTCTATCTCTTCTTACTCTCAATTGCTAAACATGTTTCTCAATCAATTCTCTTGTAATCGTGTGTTTGAAAAACTAACAAGTGACCTTTATAGGGTGGTATAACAGCCGGATGAAACTTCTAAAAGATTACGTGTTCGGGTTCAATAATGAAGCCAGTGAGCATCCCTCATATCGATGTGTCAACGGCAACGGAAGCCTTCAAGATGGGCTGAAAAGAGAATCACCATTCTACCAAGATTTGGTCATGTACCCGTCTAAGAGTTTAGAAGAAATTAGAACCGAGATGCATTCGATTCATCAGGTTGGAAAGAGGACGAGATGGTTCGCTGCGCAAGGCGTCGAAAGAAGATACCTACATATGAAAATCCTAACGAAGGCGGATTCCTCGCATCATCGATCAAATAGGAAACCCTATTCTAAAGCGATTCTTCTAAATTATTATTGTAGAGGAAGATGACGATGAAGATGATGCAACTTATCCAAAGATTAGTGACTATTGCTTTTCTGTTGATGTTTCAGGACTCCTATACGCAATGGACAACTTGGGTAGCAAGGCAAGATGGCCAAAAGCAGCCGACAGACCTTCACCTTGGAAGGATAAGTCTAAGTGGTGTGCTTGTGATGTACCCGATTTTTGAAATCAAACGGAGTCGCCACGCCATTTTTGTTTTAAGGGCCAAAACTTTGAAAAATGCCCAAAATCGAGATTAGAGATTTGGGTTCGGAGGTCACGTTACAAGCCGGGAAGGACGTTAGTGTGCACCCGGAATGCCTCGTAAAATGAGTCTTCCAAGCTAAAAACCATTTGTTTTTGTGTGTGTGTGTGTGTGTGTTACTTTGGTACTCAAAAGATTTTTGGAAGTTGAAAACCATTTCTGCCAGAATGAAAAAGGCAGTGGACACTTGATTTTGAAATGGACTTTAGGGCTTGAAAACTCCAGAATCTGGGAAAAGTCCGAGAATGAAAAATGTTCAAAACACCTAAAATAAGGTTTCTTTAAAAGAAATTACCATTTTGGAGATGATTTGGGGGACCAAAACCTTCTGGAAATCTCAGATGTGAAATCTGGATTTCCAGAGACTGATGAACTGACCTTTAAAGGAAAATTTGAAAAATGGAGTTTTACTCACGCCAAAAATAAAGTAAAAATATGTATGGAAATCTCTGGATGTTGGATACAAAAAGTGTTTTGTAATCAATACCAAATTCAAAGTTTATCTGTGTCCAAAAAATTAGACCATGGACTGGGGTCTTAGAAAATTGCTACTGGACAGCAACTTCTCAAGAAGGAAAACATGATTTTAAAGGGGGTTTGGCATCCATGCTTGTCCCCATTTCCCTAGGTTTTGATTAGTAGTCACTAGACATTTTAGTGGTGATCTACTATATCAAACCATCCTTAGGGTACATTAGGACTTAAGCATTTCATTTGCTTGGGAAGGGGAATTTTGTATAGATGAAATTAAAGAAAAAAATCAACTAGAGATTTAAAATGTGGACCATTTGAGATGGTCATTCATGAAGATGAACTTCAAGATGACCATCTTAGGTCAAGATTTAAGTTAAATTAGACATAAAGTAAATCAAAGTAAGGAGAACAAAATGAACAAGAAGTTAAAAGGGAGTTTTAGGGTTTAGAGAAGGAGGGCTTTACCAATGGTGACACCCTATCTTCCTAGGCTTGGAATTTGACTTGAGGAGTATCAAGATTTGGTGTTTGACTTGAGGAGTATCAAGATTTGGTGTTTGAATTTGTGTTTGGGTGGATTCAAGGCTTGAATGTGTTTAGGGTTTGATGATAGAGTTGGTCAAAGAGAAAACAAGTAGATAACACTTAAGTCCTCTATGTTTTCTCTCTAATCCTCCTCCTAAGGGGTGATTTGAGCTTGGATTGGTGTATGTATGAGAGTATGTATGAGAGTGTTTTGAAAGTATTTTGAGTGAGTGGGGTTTGGGAAAGATTGAAGAAAATAGTGGCAATTCTAGTGAATTCCCCTTTGTTTTCTCCCTATTTTCGCCGAATACGGCTTCTATGAGCCAATTGTGTTGTGTAGGCGAGAGAGGAGGGTTCAATTTATAGCCCTCTGAAATTGACAAACATGTCCGCGCGAGATTGGGTTGTAAACGATGCACTTTGTTCATTAAATGCGGCTCCGAGCTTTGGACGGGAAGAATAAAATTCAAAAATTCCAATGAGTTTATGTTTTTCAACTTGCCCAATTCGGATTTTTCCAATTTCTTTTGCTTTTTGAGATTCTTTTCTTGGTTTATCTTTAAATGGCAAACCCTAATCTACCCTTGGTTGGTTAGAAATGTTAGAAATGTTAGGAATGTTAAAACATCCGTTAATTTTCTAACGAAAATGCCAACAACTCAAATTGGAGTACTTACAGTAGCCCCTCGGCGACGGCGCTTTCGAAGGAAGCGGGGTCGTCGATAAGAGTAAGGCTCCAAATTTGACAGGATGATCAAGTGATCGAGTGGCTGAACCTATTTGATAGGCTACCTACGTATCCTTAAGAGGAATCAAGCCAGTCGTAGTTCGGGTCTTTTGCCTATCTTCAGACGTCGACCTAAGATTTGACTATTTTCGGGAAGTCGCCCTAAGATCTGACTATTTTTGGGAAGTCGCCCTAAGATCTGACTATTTTTGGGAAGTCGCCCTAGGATCTGACTATTTTTGGGAAGTCACCTTAAGATTTGACTATTTTTGGGAAGTCGCCCTATGATTTGACTATTTTTGGGAAAGTCGCCTCACGAGATCTGACTATTTTTGGGAAGTCGCCCTATGATCTGACTATTTTTGGGAAGTCACCCTAAGATCTGACTATTTTTGGGAAGTCACCCTATGATTTGACTATTTTGGGGAAGTCGCCCTGAGATCTGACTATTTTTGGGAAGTCACCCTATGATTTGACTATTTTTGGGAAGTCACCCTAAGATCTGACTATTTTTGGGAAGTCACCCTATGATTTGACTATTTTCGGGGAAGTCGCCGACTATTTTTGGGAAGTCGCCCTGGTAATGACTTCGATTTGTCGAATTAGGGGATGATTGCGATTTATCGCTTTCCTCGTGTTGTGTGTGATAGCATTTTAGGTACCTCAAACCTTAATGATGGCGTCTTGGGTGCCTTGAACCTTCATGATGGCGTCTTAGGTGCCTCGAACCTTGGAGATGGCGTCTTAGGTGCCTCGAACCTTGATTTGAAATGATTTCCCTTTGATGGTTTGGGATAGATGGTCTATTGGTGGACTTCATTTGAAGGGATCGGTCTTACGTGCTTCGCGCCAGAGGAAATGAATGATAATGGGAAAAGAAACGGGATTCCGTTAACTTCGCTGGGGATTTTGTTAGCCTTTGTTGGAGTTTAGTTCAGGAGTATGAACCTAAATGGGGACTTAGTTCAGGAGTATGATTCTAAGTCGAGGTTTTGTTCAGGAGTATGAACCTAAATGGGGACTTAGTTCAGGGTATGATTCTAAGTCGAGGTTTAGGCCTTCGGAGTATGAACCTAAATGGGGACCTAGTTCAGGAGTATGATCCTAAGTCGGGGTTTCAGTTCAGGAGTATGAACCTAAATGGGGACCTAGTTCAGAGTATGATCCTAAGTCGAGGTTTTGTGCACGAGGGAAGTTGTTTGAGGGCGTTCTCGGCAGGGAAGATTTGAGCTTACGAGGATTACCGGGAAAAGGGTGACCGTGTTGGTCAAGTGGCTGGACCTATGGTAGGCTACCTACGTATCCCGAGTAGGAATCAAGCCTGGACGTAGTTCAAAAACTGCTGGGGATGGTCTTTGATGGTTTGACAGTATTTGGGAGTCACCCGAGGTTTGACTGTTTTTTTGGGAAGTCGCCCTAAGATTTGATGATAATGTTCTATTTAGAAAAGTAGTTGACTAAGATATGCTTTCATACCTATTTGTGCTTACTGTAGGCGGAAGGAAGTGAGTGCTACGGTGATATTGATGAAGAGTTGTTGGGTTGCCGTTTTACTGACGATTACTTTGTCTTTGGAGGCATTTTTGACCTGAAGGAGGAGTTTGGTTGAGTACGCATCTTGGGTGATCGTCAACCTTGTGGAAGTTGTTGAACTTGTCTTGATGCATCTTTGAAAACTTGGCGTTCCTGACCGAATTGTATTTGAGAACTTGGCGTCTCGAACCGATTTGTATTTGAGAACTTGGCGTCCCCGATCGAATTGTATTCGAGAACTTGGCGTCCCCGACCGAATTGTATTCGAGAACTCGTCTACGACCGAATGGTAGAGAACTTGGCATCCCCGACCAATTTGTGTTCGAGAACTCGCGTCCCCGACCGACTTGCATTTCGAGACCTTTGGCATCCCCGACCGATTTGTATTTGAGAACTTGGTGCCCCCGACCAATTTGTATTCGAGAACTTGGCGTCCCCGACCGATTTGTGCTCGAGAACTCGCGTCCCCGACCGACTTGCATTTGAGACCTTGGCATCCCCGACCGATTTGTATTTGAGAACTTGGTGCCCCCGACCAATTTGTATTCGAGAACTTGGTGCCCCGACCAATTTGTATTCGAGAACTTGACGCCACGACCGATTTGTGTTCGAGAACTTGGCGTCCCCGACCGATTTGTATTTGAGAACTTGGCGTCTCTGACCAATTTGTGTTTGAGAACTTGGCGTCCCTGACCGAATTGTATTGAGAACTTGGCGTCTCTGACCGATTTGTAGACACTGGAGGTGATCTGCACATGTTTTGCCCGGAATCATCTCTTGCCGAGAAGGGGAATTTGATTTCTGCAATTTTGTTGAAACCATTGATTTTGGACTTTGGTAAATATCTTCCTTATAAAGGGCAAGTCTCAACAAATAAGGAAAATGGTCTTTCACGCTCAATTCTCGCATTGGTTAGTAGAGAGGAAGATGCATATATGACATTCATGATGACAGATGCATGCATAGAATCGAATGATTATGATAGTATCACCGCATATGTTCGCGAGATGATGCATTTACTTGCTTTCGAAGATGCACTTAGCCTAAGCTTTTGGCGGGGAAATTATGATTTATGATCTTCAATCACTTAGGATTTTTCCTATTGATTCAAGTTTCGTGCATGCTACATGAGCCCTTGGGAGATTTTCGTGGGGATGCATGGTGATGAGAAGGGATGTATTGGGATGTATGTGTGCGGAGACTGTTTGGAACAGATTTTGAGCAAGTGGGGGGGTGAGAGCCCTCGATCGCGATTTAAACAGCGGTTGTTGATGAGGGTTTGTTAACAGAATCACATGGACCTCAAATTTGATGAGATTGGATTCGGATCCCGGGTCTTGGTTGGAATTTTCCTCTCGCTCTTGGTCATTTGAAGCCGATGCCGACAGTGCTCTAGAGGCACCTTGATATGAGTGAAGCTTCTTTCATTTGGGTGAGCTGTGACTTCGGCCGAAACCTTGTTCGGAGAATGATTTGATGAAATTGCTAATGCAGAGAGAAACCCAGATCTTAAATTTTGATGCTACGGGAAGCTGCTATGTACCAAGTTCTGAAGATGAAAATCTAGTTGTTGATGTGACTAGACCTTTCTTGTGACTTGATAAAATTCAGGCCCAAAGGACCAGCTTGACAAAGCCCCCAGGATCTTGAGTAGGCAAAGTTCAGATTTTGAAGAAGTGACTTGGCGAATCTATCTCGTAGTGAAGAACCCAATGTGGACCCAAAGATGACTATAGAAGCCCCAGCTTGAAGAGCTGATACAGGAGAACCTGGGAGAACCGCTTAGCAAGCCCCAGCCAAATAAGTGAAGAAATTCGAGTAGTCTTACGCAGGAGGCACCCATCTTTTCGGACCTTAGTCAACCACTACTGGACAAGACTCGTAAATGCTTACGTGCAGGGGCATATCTTTTGAAAGGTGGGAATGTCTCCCGAATTTATGTATGACACTCTCGCTTTAGGTTTGACTCTTTTGAGAGAGTATAAGCATCACAAGGTGTGGAAAAGTGTATGGAAGCCCTTGCTGACAGAAAGACAGTGTTTGGCTCTATTTCCTTATGATGGAGAGAGAGAAGACTTGTCGAGACACTTGAAAACTTGTCTTATTCATGATGATCACAAGGCTGCTTAAAACCCTTTGTTAATGCTCGGGTTATTCAACTCCTAAATCTGATATGAACAAATATTTTGATTAATCACGAGGAGAAAATCAGCTGATATCGAGAACCAAGCTCGGAAGAACGGAAAGTGTATAGGGACGATCCTTGATGAGACCGGATTTTTTTTTTTTTGAGATTTGTTTGTGATTTCGACCGGACCATTTTTGGTTGCCTACGTTCCCTCCATTATGAAGAGCTCAGGTCGCCGTAGTTCGGGCTTATCCCGAATGAAAAGAGAATGAATGTGAAAATTCAAGACTTAGAGGTCCTTTTGGGAATTTGAGGATTGGAGATTAGAATAACATATCCCCTTAGAGTGTCCATGAAAGACACGGATGCAAAGCCCCAGTGGGACATCCACGGCAAGTGTTTGTGGAGTAGAAATGAATTATGCTCACATCAGATTTGAATTTGCACAATCTTTGCTTGATGATTTTGAACCAAGATGAATTAGATTCCAATTTAAGCAAGCAATGAAGCATTAATTTGATTTAGATCTTAAAGATTTTGCGATGAAATTGCTATCCGATAGGAATTGCAGCTGGGTTTCCGGGCTTCGATCGGCCATCGGGTAATTTTGGAAGTTATGACCTCTTAAATTGAGAGGTCGGCTGGGCCCTTTGGCTGACTGAACCTCTAAAGGTGAGAGGTTGGCTTGCAGGGATGTGTTTGGGAAATCTATGGCGGGGAAGATTGATTGCCTCTAAGAATGAGAGGTCAAATTTTGACTTTGGCCAAAGGCGAGGGTAATGGGAGTATCCTCTAAAATCGAGAGGATGGCTTGGGATTGATTTAAGGTAATGGTGAGAGGAAGTCCAAGCTATCGACAACTTTTTGCGATCTTGCGAGAATTCAGGTTCCTTTTTGATCATTGGAGAGCTTCTTGAGAGGTCGGGGACTTTTTGAGGATCGACAGTTCTTCTTCTTCTTCTTTTTTTTTTTTTTTTTTTGACTTGGAAATCCTCCTGAGGAGTTGAGGATTATCTTTGTCCTTCCTTCATGGCTTGAGATATTTTGCGCATTGCCGACTCTTGAAGTTAACTTCTTGGCCTTGCTTGGATTTCTCTCAGTAAGGAGCAAAAATGATGGTTAAACGGGGTTTCAAAACACGCCGATCTCGAAATGAAAGGTATTGTTTGGTGAGGGTGAGGTAATGGCTTTCCTATGGGTGAAAGGCTTCAACCGCAATCCCTACCGGATGACCTGAGATTAAGTCTTCATTGCTTGCTTAAGCTTTAAATGAGAAAAGATCCATGCAAATTCATCGAACAACGAGATGATGAGGCTGATGAAAGGGATGTGAGCATATGAGATGCAAGATGGGGAGTTGGTAAGCCCCAATTTGAGAGGGATATCAATTGATTTTCTCACTCCGATTAATTTAAATATTAATCATTTCAAAGAATTAGTGGTTGAGCAGCACAAGTGATCATCTAGGATAAAACCATTTCAATTAAGTGTAACGTGGGTGTGCAAGTGATGTCTCGAGTCTAGCAAGAAAAGAAGAAAGACTTATATATATATAAATTTTAAATGATAGTTAAGCTATCTTTCCACAACATTCGAGGTGGACAAAACCGACAAGTGTCCAAGATGGACTTAGGTGAAAGAAAAATACTAGAACCTACGAAGGTTGACTAAAAGACTATTTTAGAGATAGGTAGCCCCTAGTCTAGCCGCTCTTTGCTGGACCATGCATTTATTCTTCGGCCATTTGGAGATGGGAGCTATCGCAGTCTTCCCATTCGGACTTCTTTGTCAGCTTCTTGCTCAATCCAACCATTTTCCTTGCCTGTGATGACTGGTTCATTGACCTCGCAAAGGGGTGAGTCAAATTCCATTATGTTCCCAAGTCTTGAACCACCAAACTCGATCATGTTGACACTCATGTTGTTATTTCTAGGGAGCGGGTTATTGATAGTATTAGGCCCTTCAGAAACCTCTAACCTCCCTTGTTCAATCAAACTTTGGATTGCCTTTTTCAGGGGACGCAATCATCCGTCAGTGCTCGTGGTACCGATGAAAGGCACAATGTTTGGAGGTATCCAAAGGAGCATTGGGGTTTCTAGGCCGATAATTTTCCAAAGGCCGGAGCAAACCTTCTCTCACCAAACCTCTCGAAGATATCACTCAAAGGCATCCCAAAGTTTCTCAAGTCTTGGAGCCGGGATCCGGATGCATCGGGTTTCTTGGGAACAAAGGAAATGGCATTGTTACCCCGTCCCGCATAGCTAATCACTTCTTTACCTTTTGGTTGGGCAGAGAGCCGTGTTGGAGGTGGAAGAAACCCGGTATTCGTAGCAGTGCAGCCGCCGATTGTAAGCCTTTTCGAACTTAGCCCCGAATTAACCATTGCACGCAAGTCGCCGTAGGGGAAGTGACCGAGGGAAGCTCTCAAATGCGGCTTCAAACATGACCGAAAGATGTCTAACCGCTCTTCGTCGAGGGAGGAATGGCCATTTCACCGAGCTTTAAGTTCCACCTTTTATAGAAATCCCCAATATTCTCATCGTGGCGCCGCACCGTTGTCTGCAGTCAACTCTGTTTGTTTCCCATTCCAAGTTGGCTTTATACTTATCCGTGAAAGTACCGGTAACTGTTCCCAAGTAGCTCCTAGCTTCAGCCGCAATCGGAAAAACCATTTCAAAGCCCCCGACTTCAAAGAGAGATCAAGTAGTCGCCAACCGTCGGTTTGTGCATCCCTTGGCTTTCATTGCCAAAGTATAGGTGTCCAAGTGAGTTTTAGGGCACGCACTTCCATCAAACAGCTTCGAGATTGGGCATCACGAACTTGTGAGGCAGGGGTACAATCGAGTCGGGATCTCGTAGGCCGAAGAGCGCTGTTCTTTTTGACGGTCAATTTAGCGACCGCGCTTTCATTTCCTTGTGTTGCTCCATAAACCAAGCCAATTGGGGATCCAAAGGTGGGACGGGAATGCCTGAGCCGATATTTGAGCTAGGAAGAGAACTAGCTGCTGGTGGTGCATTGGTGGAAGGAATACCATATCCCGGAGCATAGGTGAAAACCTCGTCCACGGCCCAAATTACCCCGGGGAGTGTAGGTAGGAGCTTGGGCAAAGGGATAGAACCCGGCGACTTCTTTGTTGGCTTCCAATCGGCAGAGAAGATGAGGCAGATCCGAGGTAGCCGAGATGTCTTGGATTTCGGAGTGAGGCCCATAAGTAGGCTTAAGTGCGGGCCGCCGTCCCCGGTTGTTGAATTGCATGGCCGGTTGTGGCGAGGATGCATAACCGAGAGGATACCGTGGTCCCGGTGATTCGGATGAAACCGGGATGGGGGCTTGGTAACCCATTGAACCCCGAGTGAGAAATAGGTTTGTGGAAGTTATGTGAGGAGCATGAGCTAGCATCATTCTGAGGAGGGGCTCTCGACCGTTGCCCAAACCAAACTCGTGGTGGTATTCCAAACCGTTGCCGCGAAAGTCCGGATTGATTGGTCCCAAACCGAGGCGGGATCCCAATTTGCCGTGGCATTCCGGGTATCCCCAACCACGGGAAGGCATTTCGCATCGACTTTGTCCCCACCGAGGCATTGCGAACTGTCTCGCCCCGTCAGCCGCGCGTGGATCCAGTGGTGCAGCTGGGAGCCGGCCGACCAGAGATCGAGGAGCATGGGCTCAGTGGTAGTACCGTGGGAGGCCGGTGGTGGCATCTGAGTAGTCGGGTTGACCAAGAGCGGGATTGAGGTCTTCCTCTTCTTCCACAGTGAAGGTGCCATCCGGGTTGAGACCGGCGGCCAATCCACGGCTTTTGATAGCCTCCATAAGGCCGTTCACCTGTGCTTCTGTCGCACTCTCATCCATTCGGCTAACCGATTCCATTGCGGTTCTGTTTGAGGAGTCCTGAGGCGGAGTGACGTTGTCCCCATCATTACCTAGTGATGCGTACATTCTCAAACCCTGAGTCGGAACAAATGGTGAAGCCGACGATGCGCTTGACTCTTCCCAACCGATCAAATGGTGACCCGGTGCCCGAAACCAAGCTTTGTGCGGAGGGGCAAGGGGGAAAGACACGAGGGTTCAGATGTTTGGGAATGAAGGAGGGTAAGTGTTTGGGCTTTGGGCTCATGCAACATGCAGTTATTTGTTCTTGTTTACTTAAAACATGTTTTATTAACCTAATCGGTTGGAAAAGATTGCTCTTCTTTTCGCAAACTACTCGGATCCCGAATCGCCGGGCCCCGTCACTACGTCTATATAAGCCCCTCGTATTCCACCCGTATTTCGACCTCCCGGGGTGGACACCGGGCGAGGGTCCTATAGGGCAAGCGGGTCCCATCGACCGAAAGAAAACGATCCTAAAAGTACGCGGGTAATCGAGTCTTAACGAGCATTCGATGTAAATTACGGACAAAGCTGACGTCAAAGTCAAGATCATGTCCGAGGGCTCGACGAAAAGTCGGCATGATTTGGACTGATAAATGTCCACGATTGATCTTGACTTGTCGTCAATTAGGCCGTAATTAGGCATGGAATAATCATTAATCCTTGATGATTCAGTGTCAATGCTGGGATTCAGTGTATAATTTGTGCCAGTCAGAGCCGAAGTCAAGGCGCCGATCAATATCTTAGTCAAAGTCTGCGACGGAAAACCGGCATGACTTCGACTGATTAGGGTCCCCGAAAGATATTGAGTCGGTATGCCGACAAAGGCTTGAAAGGAAAGGTCTATACACGGACAGGGCATGACACAGACCAGACTAAAAACCAACCGGGTCTCGGACAAAGTGTGTCACGGACAAGTGCATGGTCGACACGAGGCTCCATGGGATGTTTGGGTAGTCCTGTGCTTGCACCGAGAGGCGTAATAAGATCAAACGGGCCGCGACAAGGATTTCCCCGGGTTAGGGACGTAGTGTGCAGTGTAAGGTCACGTGCGCGTAGTGTGCAAGCAGTCTATCTTCTTTTTCTGAGTAAAATAGAAATTTTTCATGTGTCTTAAAAAGAATGATGCATGATTTTTTTTTTGAAAATTTTCTTCTCTTTTTTTTTTGAAACTCCCTTTTTTTTTGAAATTTTTTTTTGAAAGTAAATGCACACATAAGCACATAAACACAAAAATTCCAAAAGTTAGGGACATGATTCCGACAGTCAAAATTTTGACTTTTTCTGAGGCGGCCAAAACAACACGAAAAATGTGCAAAAATCAACACACACAACAAATGATTTTTAATGTCGGGACGGAAGCTTGACCCTCGAAAGCTTTTTTTTTTTTTTTTTTTTTTTGTAAACAATGATACCGGTACGTGGGATTGTTAAACCACAATTTATTCCCGACTCGTGTTAGGTGGCGATAACGGGAAGTTTAATGGTTTCCACCAATATACCAAATATCATTCATTTTTTTTTTAGAAAAAGCTTACTTCTATCCCCAGCGGAGTCGCCACTGTGATGTACCCGATTTTTGAAATCAAACGGAGTCGTCACGCCATTTTTGTTTTAAGGGCCAAAACTTTGAAAAATGCCCAAAATTGAGATTAGAGATTTGGGTTCGGAGGTCACGTTACACGCCGGGAAGGACGTTAGTGTGCACCCGGAATGCCTCGTAAAACGAGTCTTCCAAGCTTTACCATTTATTTGTGTGTGTGTGTGTGTGTGTGTTACTTTGACCAAAATAATGAGGAAAGTAAAAATTGGGAATTCTTTATTAGACTTTGGAAAGATCCCATGATTTTTGGTGTGATTTTTGGGTTGAGATTTGGTACTCAAAAGATTTTTGGAAGTTGAAAACCATTTCTGCCAGAATGAAAAAGGCAGTGGACACTTGATTTTGAAATGGACTTTAGGGCTTGAAAACTCCAGAATCTGGGAAAAGTCCGAGAATGAAAAATGTTCAAAACACCTAAAATAAGGTTTCTGTAAAAGAAATTCCCATTTTGGAGATTATTTGGGGGACCAAAACCTTCTGGAAATTTCAGATGTGAAATCAGGATTTCCAGAGACTGATGAACTGACCTTTAAAGGAAAATTTGAAAAATGGAGTTTTACTCACGCCAAAAATAAAGTAAAAATATGTCTAGAAACCTCTGTATGTTGGCTACAAAAAGTGTTTTGTAGTCAACACCAAATTCCAAGTTTATCTGTATCCAAAAAATTAGACCATGGACTGGGGTCTTAGAAAATTGCTACTGGACAGCAACTTCTCAAGAAGGAAAACATGATTTTAAAGGGGGTTTGGCATCCATGCTTGTCCCCATTTCCCTAGGTTTTGATTAGTAGTCACTAGAAATTTTAGTGGTGATCTACTATATCAAACCATCCTTGGGGTACATTAGGACTTAAGCATTTCATTTGCTTGGGAAGGGGAATTTTGTATAGATGAAATTAAAGAAAAAAATCAACTAGAGATTTAAAATGTGGACCATTTGAGATGGTCATTCATGAAGATGAACTTCAAGATGACCATCTTAGGTCAAGATTTAAGTTAAATTAGACATAAAGTAAATCAAAGTAAGGAGAACAAAATGAACAAGAAGTTAAAAGGGAGTTTTAGGGTTTAGAGAAGGAGGGCTTTACCAATGGTGACACCCTATCTTCCTAGGCTTGGAATTTGACTTGAGGAGTATCAAGATTTGGTGTTTGACTTGAGGAGTATCAAGATTTGGTGTTTGGATTTGTGTTTGGGTGGATTCAAGGCTTGAATGTGTTTAGGGTTTGATGATAGAGTTGGTCAAAGAGAAAACAAGTAGATAACACTTAAGTCCTCTATGTTTTCTCTCTAATCCTCCTCCTAAGGGGTGATTTGAGCTTGGATTGGTGTATGTATGAGAGTATGTTTGAGAGTGTTTTGAAAGTATTTTGAGTGAGTGGGGTTTGGGAAAGATTGAAGAGAAAATAGTGGTAATTCTAGTGAATTCCCACTGTTTTCTCCCTATTTTTCGCCAGAATACAGCTTCTATGAGCCAATTGTGTTGTGTAGACTGAGAGAGGAGGGTTCAATTTATATCCCTCTGAAATTGACAAACATGTCCGCGTGGATTGGGTTGTAAACGTGCACTGTTCATTAAATGCAGCTCCAGGCTTTGGACAGGAAGAATAAAATTCAAAAATTCCAGCAGTTTATGTTTTTCAACTTGCCCAATTCGGATTTTTCCAATTTCTTTTGCTTTTTGAGATTCTTTTCTTGGTTTATCTTTAAATGGCAAACCCTAATCTACCCTTGGTTGGTTAGAAATGTTAGAAATGTTAGGAATGTTAAAACTTCCGTTAATTTTCTAACGAAAATGCCAACAACTCAAATTGGAGTACTTACAGTGCTTACCATGAAGATTTTGGCCATACTACTGACAACTACACCGCCCTAAGAAAAGAAATTAGCTACTTGCTTTCAAAAGGGATCCTCAAGGATTTTCTCGAAAAAAGAAAGGGACGGACCAAGACAAAAGAAGCTGTAGCCGATGCTCCATCTTCACCTCCTCCTGCAACCAAGGTGATCAATTTCATCACGGGTGGTTCAGACATTTGTGGCACTACATACTCCGCGGTAAAACGTCATGCTAAAGATTCCAAAGAAGATAAGTTGGAGCTACCCACTAGGCATCCAGATCACTCTCCGGGTCAACAAATCATCTTTGACGATGTTGATAAAGAGGACATCTTGGACCCACATCATGATGGATTAGTCATTACCCTGCAAATCACCAACTGCAAGGTAAAACGTATCTTAATCGACAATGGGAGTTCAGTCAACCTGATCATGAAAAGCACCTTGGAAGAAATGATGATTCCTCTATTAGAAGTCGTAAAAAACTCTTCCGTTCTAGTAGGTTATAGTGGGGAAACTAAGCAGACAATAGGGGAAATCAAGTTGCCCATCTACGTGGAAGGGGTAAACTATATGGAAAGGATCTGCATAATTGATTGCCCATCCTCTTATAACATCATCTTGGGTAGACCTTGTATCCATAACATGAGGGCCATCCCATCAACGTACCATCAATGCATTAAGATGCCAATGCCTTGGGGCGTGATCAGTGTGAAGGGAGACCAACAAGATGCTAAGGAGGGTTACAAAACATATATGAAGGCATGTTCTACTTCTCGCCAAGCATAGTTACGAAAGAAGATCTTTAGGGATGGCGTGGAAGTTGTAAATTGTCAAGAACCAAAAATAAATCAGGATGAAGATGTTAAAAAGGTCTGCATGCTGATGAGTGTGACACCCGTCCTAGGGGAAAGTCGTTATCCTCACCAAAGATTCAAGAGGGGATACTACTGATCTATAATGGAGCGGGATATGATAAGATGCACCTCGAAAAACAGCATCACACGGAAAATCCAACTCGTGTACTTGCATCTTGGCTGATCCGTGCAATGGGGCATGATCATAATCAACCAGTTATGAAAGGGCCCTGAGAAGAAGAATCTTTACAATAAATACGACTGGTAAAAACTGAAGAGCTATACATCTTAAAGCATTACTTCGTGTAAGTTAAATTTTATTAAAATTTTAACGCCAAGGTACAAATCTCTTCTTAAACTATCTTTTCGATTTTTATTTTATTCCTTTTATTTAATAAAAACCCGTACTGACTTAAGCATTGGAGGGGTTAGCCAAGCTAACACCCGACCCTAACGTGTTTCTGGCATCATAAGACTACATGTCAAATGCCTTGAAGGATTAAGCTTTTGTCGATGATATAATGTGCACGATCTCTTCATACTCAGAAACATTATAAAATATGCTTAGAGAATTATGATTGTAGAATCGTCGGGGCGCACGTTTTTCACATCTGATTTAAAAGGCGGACTTAATTCACCTTGTCAGATGAATTAGGTCGTCTATTTTAAACCTAAGTTGTGAACTAAGAGTTGTAACATTAAACATGTTACCTAAGAGACACAGGGAAATGACATTTCTACATGTCATCATCACTTGGTTATAACATCGTTGCATGCTATCTATACATCTTGGTTATAACATCGTTGCATGTTATCTTTACATACTGGTTACAACATTGTTACATGTTGTCTTTTAAAATTGGTTATAACATTGACCTGTTATCACAATCACTGTGGTTACAACACTATTATGTGCTATCTTTTGTTCTTCACGATAGTCCTAGGAGTCGAAAACAACGAAAATACCATCATGTTAAGAAAAGCCTAATAGTTACCAAAAGTCTAAGATGTGGAAATCAATCCAACATCTTCAAAACCAAATGTGCAGACTCTTATGAGCCAATTACAAAACCAAAAGTAAAAGATGTTTTAGGGACACCCCCTATTTTAAAACCAAAATTTGCATGCCAATACATGCATGACGAATAAAACCACAAACCATTGTTCAAAAAGCTTAAACATAAAATTGTTTTTAAACTTCCATTGCAGGAACATTCTCACCTCCTTTGACAGTCGTACCTTCATCTTCCTTCTTGTTCTCCTCACTTGCTCCGCCTTGATCAATCCCCTTGATCTCATGCAAATTGACCTCTCCTACATCCACACATTCACATAGGAAGGCATTCAGCATAGCTACTTCATCTTCAATCCTCCATGAAACATGCTTCCTCGCCTCAAATTCCTTTATCATATTTATTATACTCTCCATCACTGACTTAGTAGCGTCCATCATAAATTTCTCCTTTGTTTCCTCCAGTTCTTTAATGTGCTCTTCCTCAATTTTCAACATCCTATTCGTGAGATTCCTTAGCTCCTTCTCGGCCTGATTAGCCCTCAAACTCTCCACCTTGGTCTTTTGAGTCAAAATCTTGATCTTGTCCTCCTTTATTTTCGCCTCCTTCAGCAAAACGTCTATAAACTTCAATGCATGCGTAATGACATGTTACCGCGATCCACGCTTAGCAAAGTCCATTGAAACAAATATTCAGTAAAGAAAATGTTTACCTTCCAAAAAAAGCTTTCCATATTAGCTCTTGCATTTTCTGCCTTCAATTCATCCTTCTCCCCGATCGCTGCCTCCTCAAACTTTTTCTTCTTCTCCATCCTGCTGTTTGAGATGTCTCCCTTTGGAATAGGGGGGCTTGCCTCCTGGCATCTTTCTGTGAGAGGTTCTAAGAATTGAGCCTCACACAATTCTCTTCGAAGCGGCCCCACTTCTCTCTCACATAGGTGATTTTTTAAAGGTAACCCGTATTACCCCGCTCGAATTTTCGACGCGTAAGAATCATTAAAAGCCATAAGCTTATCCTTGTCCTTTCGGTATGTCACTAACAGGAATGGACTTGGGGTTGGTTCCCCCACAGTGACGCTGCAAGTCTTTTAACAGTTAGGTTGTCCCATTGAATCTAGTTCTTGGGATCTCCAGTCATCTAGATTGGATTTTCCGCTGTGTTTAACTTTTAAGAGGCTTACGTCTCATTCTCCTCATCGAACTTTCAATTAAATCTCTATTTAACCCTTTGGTTAACGGATCCATTTTTCATTTCACTTCACATAGTCAAATTAATTGAGAGTAGTTCTCAAATGGTATTATGTCTTAGACATATATGTCTATACTACCATTACACATATTGCTATATTTCTTTTCAATCATAAATTGACTTTAGCAATATACCATCTTGCTAACACAAGCTTTATCCATTTGATATTTGTTAACTCAAATTCATTTAAATCTCAGCTATTTCATATTGATTATTTCAAAAATTTCAAGAATATCCACCTAATGACTTGTTTAACAACAAGTCTATTAGTTTTTCTTGAATTTGAATCAACAGATCAAATTGACTAGAATTTTCTTTAGTTAACATATCATTTTTGGATTTAATTAACAAAGTGACGTAGTCACTCTTGTTTAAATCCACACAATCAAACCTTTGATGTCATTATCTTTGTACTTGGCTCTAGTCATACAATGGCTTTACAAACTAGCATATTTTCTTCTATGTTCCATTTCTTGAACCGTTTCAACACTTTGATCTATTTCATTCAAAGTATCATATATTCACTTCCAAGAATTTGACATCAATACTTGATTTCCATTGATTTTATTTTCTTTTGATTTTTATATATATTCAAACTTATTGAATCATATATAACAAATCAATATCCACAATTGTTATGAACATAACTCTTGAAACATAATCCACCATTTAGTAACCAAATTCAATTTCTTTGGTAATTGGACTTGCTACTTTGCGAAACACCCCACATTCACAAGTGTACGTAGGCCTACGTTTCCATACTTCACATGGACATCTCATTGTTTTCTTGGGGAAACCTCTCCAAAAGGTAATTATTTTTCAAAGTATACCCACCCCCATATTTTCGGAGTAGTCCCAAAATTAGCAATAATATCAATTTTCATTATTAACATCATTTGATCATGATGTAAGTTGTGGACACTTTGTTTTATTGCTTATGTACAGCAAACCCCCCGGGTTGTTCTATGTAAATTTTCTCTTCTAAATCGACATTTAGAAAGGTTATTTACATCAATTTGATGTATTTCAAATTCTGCTATGCAGCAATTGCAAATACAAATCTTTATTCTCGTGATGAGAGAATAAGTATAAAAGTAATCAAGGTCTTTATTTTTCTTGTAATATTCAATTACAAGTCTAGCCTTGTACTTATTGATTGTTCCATCGGTCTTCATTTACTTTTGAAAATTCACTTATATGCTAGTGATTTACTACTCGGAGGTAAATCCACTAGTTTCCAAGTGCGATTTTCCTAGATGGAATCACTCTCACTTTTAATGGCCTCTTTCCACAAAGATCCTTCCAAAGAGCTCAATATCTTTATAACTTTGTAATTCACTTTCTATCATGGAGGTTAGAAAATTCGGGTCATAGAATTTTCTTATCCTACCTCATTTGCTATTTAGAGGTCATGCCTCTTCTTTATCATTCCTCATGATAAGTTTCTTCTTCTTCTATTGAATCATGAATCCGTTTAAACGAGTTTGCCTCATCTTTTAATTTATACGGAAACATATTCTTAAAGAAAGAAGCGCTTCATAATTCCATTCTTGAATCTTGAATTCATAAACAAGAATTCTATAATCACAACAATTGTAAGCATACCCAACACATATGCAATCAATAGTATTTAGTATAATATATACACAAACTATATTTAGTTATGTTTTATCACTACCTCTTTATTATGTTGATTTCCAACTTTTTCTTAAAGAGATAAGATTCAACATTTTGCTTTTTAGCAAGCAATGTTAAAAGTAAAAAACTTACATTTTACCATCATTTAGTGAATAACATTCACACCTCAAGCATCAATATGACTTGATTATATTTCTTCAAGCACATATCACATTTTCTTTGAATTTCTTTTTAACGTAAGGAATATGATCTAACTAACGAGACTTATTCTCATTATTGATCATGTTAACGTTAAGATCATGTGTTGCCATGAATGTTGTCCCAAGTGTTGCAAACCAGTATTGCCACTGGTGTTGCCACAAGTGTTGCCGTTTGGATTTGGCAACACTGAGATAGTTACTGTATTTTTCACAAATAAAAATGTGGAAATTAATGTTTAAATAACAGTAGTTAGTCTGCTTAAAATGAGCTTGAAAAGATCAACAGAAACTGCCCAGACGTTAGTTACGAAGGAAGAGGAGAAAATTAACAAATAAACATGTGTTTATTTGTTTAATTAATGACCAAGCAAAAAGATATTTTATTCAGCTATTCAGGGGGAGAACAAGTCAGAGTACAAGGCACTTACAGCTGAGAGGTACAAGCAAGAGAAGCAAGAGAAGACCTAGTCTCCTACAAAAGAGGCGAGAAGGCTATTTTGGAGGAAACAAACTCAAGGTTGTTGCTGATCATTTTGAGTAGGCTCCAAGACTTTGTGGCCTATAAATAGTGCAGTGGATCTTCAGTGAAGATCATCCAATTCAGAAAACGCAAATCTGCACAAGAAGTAGAATTCTGCTCTCAAGTGTTGCCATTCAAGTGTCGGCAACACTCAATCCGACACTCGAGAATTTCATATACATTTTTATATTTTTGTGAGGTTTTGAGTGTTCATTTTCAGAGAGAATTCGTGTATATGTTGTTCCTTATATCAGGGATCATTTATCATTAAGGAACTTATTCGACCTTGTATTGAATTCATATTATTAATAGAAAGGTCTTGCCTTCCTGACACCCATAGAGTTATATATTTATATAACTTGATAAAAATTATATTCTTGTGTATTGCTTTAATTCTTTCGCTGCAATTTATATTTATTTCTATTGATTTGTGTTTTTCTAGAATTGGTGTATGTGTTGTTGTTAGTGTTTCCTACACTAAAAACAACACTCGTGAGTTTCATCTCACCTTGTGAGTTTCGCCTCACTTGTTCTAAGCCATAGACAATCTCAATTGGTATCAGAGCCTAGCACTTGATATACTAAGTGTTTAGATCCTTTTGTCATGGCTTATGATCCTGCAAACCCTAATCAAAAGAGATTACCGGTTTTAGACGGATCTAATTATGCTTATTGGAAGATTCGCCTACGCTCGCATATCAAATCAATTGATCTTCGGGCTTGGCGATCTATTTTAAATGGTTATTCTGTTCCAATGCTTCCTTCGGATGACGATGGTGACGTTCAAGTCAAACCTGAATTCGAGTGGACAATTGAAGAGAATAATCTTGCTAGTTTCAATGAAAAGGCACTGAATGCCATCTATGAATGGGTTGACATGCATATGTTCAAACTCATTCAAAATAGTCCCTCTGCAAAAGATGCTTGGGATACTTTACAAAGATTTTGTGAAGGAGATGGCAGTGTTCGAGAAACAAAGCTTAGAAGTTTACTAGTAAATTTGAAAGATTAAGAATGGGTGAAAACGAAGACATCTCGTCTTATTTTGAAAAGTTTATTGATATTTCAAATGCTTGTCAAGTATTAGGGGAGCCTTTTACAAATAAACAACTTGTTTCAAAAGCTATTCGTACTCTTCCCGAACGTTCTAATATTAAAGTTTCAGCTATTGAAGAGGCCTATAATCTTTCAACTATGGACATTAACTCCTTAATGAGCATTTTGAAAAACTTTTAGATGAATCTCAATGAACAAACAGAGGCTTCTAAAGGCAAAAATATTGCCTTAAAAGTTGAATCTTCGGACACATGTGTGGATGATGAAGATGAAGTCTTCGAGGAGTTAGATGAAAATACACTAGTGTAGCTTTACTTGCAAAGAGATATAATTCTATGCTTAGAAAATTTAACAGTGTGCAGGTAAAAGCTAAGGACCAAGCGGTCAAAACCTCTAGTTTTGTGCCAAGGAGAGGTCCTCCTCCAAATCAAAAGGATACCCCACCTAGGCGTGCATCCTCGGAAAAGATCCGGTCCGATCCTAAGTACATTGAATCTATTCAATGTCATGCTTGTTCCGGTTGGGGTCACTATGCCAATGAATGTGCTAACACCTTGAGAAAGGCGGGCAAAAATTTGTGGGTATCTCTTAGTGATGGAGAGGAGGAAGGAACAGAGAAAGAAGAAAAGACGGAGCAAGTGGTCATGATGGCCACGGTAGAGGAGCTACCTTCGACAGAAAGTGTTACTTCAAGTGTTGTTCCAGATTTGACAACACTTGACACAACATTGGTGACTTCTTCAGAAAGTGTTGCCCCAAGTGTCATCCAGGAAATGGCAACACTTGGCACAACACTCAGCAGGTATGACTCTTTTAATGATCTTAGTTTGAATGGTTCTGCTGATTTAAATTCAGAGGAGTTTATAGAGGATGATTTTGATAGAGATGAGCTCATTTGTGAATTAAAAAACCTCTATAAATCCCTCCTCGTGAAATGGAAAAAGGAGAACAAGATGGTGGTTTTCTTGAAAAAGGAAAATCAGGATCTTAAGAACTCCTTGACTCGGCTAGAAGCTCAACTCAGTAGGAGAGACTTGGATCTTGATAAAATCAAGGCCAAACTCAACCTAGCCGAATCCACCTTCAAAAAACTCAACACGAGTTCATCCAAATTGGATGAAATACTCAATTTGAGTAAGCCTCTGAAAGCTGGTCTTGGGTTCCAAGAATCACTTGAAAGTATTACCTCTTTCTTGTTTGATGTTGAAACTAAAAATTGTTTTGTAAAAGAGCGTGTCAAGGAAAAGGGTAGCACTCCTAGTGAAACTCCTGATCAATCCAATGAATGTGGATACTGTCACAAAGCTGGACATATAAAATCAGATTGCTTTATCCTTCAAAAGAAAATGTCCAGTCTTCAAGTGTTGCCTCAAGTGTCGCCAATTTCTCAGGGCAACACTCATGGCAACACTGATAAACAGAAATCCAGATTTTCAAAAAAGGGTTGGTTACCCAAGGAAAAACTGAAATGCTATGTTGTTTACACAGCTTTAAGGACTAACATTGCAGGAACTTGGTACTTTGATAGTGGTTGTTCACGTCATATGATGGGTACAAAATCATTCCTAACAGAGTACCAACCTATTCAAGGAGGCTCAGTGACTTATGGTGGTGGAGGCAAGAGTGAAATAGTTGGAAAAGGAACACTGAATATTGTTGGTTTTCCTCCTTTAAAAAATGTCTTGCATGTAGATGGTTTACTTGCTAATTTAATTAGTATTAGCCAATTATGTGATGACAATTTGGAGGTTCAATAAAAATACCTGTGAAGTGTTTGATAACACTAACTTTTGTGTCATGACTGGAATAAGATCAAGTGATAATTGTTACCTAGTTGGTAATAAATCAGTGTGCAATTTGACAAAACTTGATGATATAAGGTTATGGCATCAAAAGTTAGGTCATTCTCATTATAGGAATTTTGAGAAGATTATCAAACACAATGCCGTCAAAGGTGTTCCTAAACTAAACCTCAAAGACACCGTGATATGTGGTGACTGTCAAAAGGGTAAGCAAACTCGTGTTGTCACAGTGTTGAACAACACCATGAGCAACACTCAGGAACAACACATTGTTTTCAGCTTCTACATATGGACTTGATGGGTCCTATTGAGGTAGAAAGCTTGGGAGATAAGAAGTATGTTTATGTGATAGTTGATGATTTTTCTAGGTTTATATGGGTGTATTTCTTAAGAGAAAAATCTGAAACTTTTGATAAATTTACTCACTTAGTCTCTAAAATCAAAAACATGTTTTGTTCTCCTATTTTTTGAATAAGGTCAGATCATGGTAGAGAGTTTGAAAATCTCTCCTTCTCTACATTTTGTAGTAAAAAGGGGATACACCATGAATTTTCAGCACCTAAAACACCACAACAAAATGGTATTGCTGAAAGGAAAAATAGGACTTTAATGGAGATGGCTCGTGTTATGCTAATTGCTAGAAATATTTCTAAAGGTTTTTGGGCCGAAGCATTAAACACAGCTTGTCACACTACGAATAGAGTTTTCTTAAGACCCGGTACTACTATGACACCCTATGAGATTTTAAATGGAAAGAAATCTACGGTTCACTATTTTCACGTATTTGGGTGTTTATGCTATATTTTAAATGATCGTAAATACTTAGGAAAACTAGATTCCAAGAGTGACAAAGCCATCTTTCTGGGCTACTCTCAAAATAGCATGTTTATCGAGTCTATAATCTGAGGTTAAAAGTGATTCAAGAATCGGTAAATATTGAATTTAACGATTACTTGAGTGCTACAGGAGAACCAGCTGATGATATACCTCTGACCTTGCTGGAAGAAGTCGAACAGAGGGCTGGAACAGAAACTGATTCAGCCAGTGCATCCACAGATTCAAGTGTTGCCCCGAGTGTTGCCCCTGAAATGGCAACACCTGAGGCAACACAGGAGAACAGAATAGTGGCTAGAAATTCTGAGAGCAGTGACTCAGAAGAAGAAGATGGATTGGTGTACCATCAAGGCAGGAGAGATCCCCCAGCTCATATTAGAAATTATCATCCCATTACTCAAGTAATTGGTGATGTTAATGAAGGGGTTCGAACAAGAAATAAGGAGCCAGTAGACTACATAGATATGGTTAGGTATGTGTGTATGTCCTCCACATACTCTCAGGTAAAACACTCCTGTTTCGTTTCCTCTCTTGAACCACAAAATGTGATTGAGGCTTTAAATGATAAATTCTGGATTCAAGCTATGCAAGAAGAGCTTGAACAATTTACCCGTAACGAGGTTTAGTGTTTAGTTCCACGTCCTTTAAATACTAACATTATTGGAACTAAATGGAGTTACAAAAACAAATCTGATGAATTGGGTAATATTGTTCGTAATAAAACTCGTCTTGTGGCTCAAGGCTATACACAAGTGGAAGGAATCGACTTTGACGAGACCTTTGCACCTGTGGCTAGAATTGAGTCAATAAGACTTCTTCTTGCTATAGCCTGCTACCTCAAAATCACATTACACCAAATGGATGTCAAAGCGGCGTTCTTGAATGGGTACTTAGATAAAGAGATTTATGTTGAGCAACCTAAAGGGTTTGAAGACCCATTTCACCCAGACCATGTATACAGACTTGATAAGGCCTTATATGGCTTGAAACAAGCTCCTCGTGCATGGTATGGGCGTCTAACAAGTTTCCTTCTTGAATATGGATTTGTTAGAGGAGAAGCCGATAGGACATTATTTATTCTTAGGGAAAATAAAGAGCTTGTCATTGCTCAGATCTATGTTGATGACATAGTTTATGGTTCCACATCTAAAACATGTTTACAAAATTTTGTAGAAGCTATATGTTTTGGTAGAAAAAACAATTTAGTTGAATCTTAACTTTGATTAGTGTGTGGATTGAACAATAAGGAGGGGACTATGGAATTCGACTATATGGAACAAAAGCAAGAAAATGAAATAATGACACCGTGTAAGTGCTCCAATTTGAGCTTGTTAGAATTTTCGTTAGAAAATTAACGAAAGTTATAACATTTCTAACAATTCCTAACTATCCTAACATTTCTAACAAAGTGAGGGTAAAATGGGCATTGTTATTTAAGGTTAAACCTTAAAAAGAATCTTAAAAAAGAAAAACAAAAGAATAAAACCACAAATAGAAATGCCGGAAACATAATCAGCCGGTCAATTTGAATTTTGAAAAAGATTATTCCTTGTGTCCAAAGCCCGAAGCAAAGAATTAATGAACAAAGGCACGCGATCGGATCCATCCGCGCGGACATCTTTGCTATTTTCAGAGGGCTATAAATTGAGCCCTCCAGTCACAAAAATAGAAAAAGGAAGAACACAATAGCAACGAAGTTCTGGCGAAATATAGAGAGAAAACAGTGAGAATTCTCAAGAATTGTCACCTTTTTCTTTCCAATCTTTCCCAACTCATACTCATCCACTCACTCTCATATTAAAGCCCTAAACACTCATACACTCAAGCCAAACACTCAAGAACACAAGGAAGATTGGTAAACCCTCCTCTTCCTAACCCTAAATCTCATCCATGCATGCATCTTCAAACTACAAAATGTAGTTCTTTCATCTTCTTTCTCTAGATCTAAGAAGATCACCATGGAAGACCATCTCCATGGATGATCTTCTACAAAGATCAACATTATTTTCAAAGCTTTTCTTTCTTACTTGCAAAAATGCACTTTCAAAACCCTAAAAAACCATTTTCAAGCACTAAATCTTGATTTCAAAGGGTAAAATCCCCCTCCCCAAGCAAATGAAATGCTTAGTCCTAATGTACCCCAAGGATGGTTTGGTATAGTTGATTCACCACTAAAATGTCTAGTGATCACTAACCAAAACCTAGGGAAATGGGGACAAGCATGGATGCAAAACCCCCCTTAAAATCTTGTTTTCTTTCTTGGAAAGTTGCTGTCCAGTAGCAATTTTCCCAGACCTCAGTCCATGGTCTTAATTTTTGGACACAGATGAACTTGGAATTTGGTGTTGACTACAAAACACTTTTTGTAGCCAACATCCAGAGATTTCCAGAAATATTTTTACCTTATTTTTTGGGTGAGTAAAACTCCTCTTTTCAATTTTTCCTTCAGAGGCTAGTTCATCAGCTTCTGGGAATCCAGATCTCATATCTGAGGTTTCCAGAAGGTTTTGACCCCTCAAATCTTCTCCAAAATGGAAATTTCTTTCACACAAAGTTTATTCAAGGAGTCTAGAGAAACTTTCATTCTCTGAGTTCATCCAGATTATGAAGTTTTAGGACCCTTGAATCCATTTCAAAATCAGGTGTCTGCTGCCATTTTCTTCTGGCAGAAGTGACTTCTCAACTTCAAAAGGTTTTTTGAGTACCAAATCTCAAACCAAAAATTCTCCAAAAAATCATGGGATCAGTTTAAAGTCTTAAAAAGACATCCCAATTTTTACTTTTTCCAGTTTCAACTTATTTTGGCCAAAACACACACACACACACACACACACAAATGATTTTCAGCTTGGAAGACTCGTTTTACGAGGCGCGTCGGGTGCACACTAACGTCCTTCCCGACGCGTAACATGACCTCCGAACCTAAATCTCTGATCTCGGGCTTTTTTCAAAGTTTTGCCCTTCAAAATTAAAATGGCGTGGCGACTTCGTTTTTCCGGTTTTATTTGGTTTTTCAAAGAAACGCGAAAATCGAATTTTTCCCGCGAAAAAGGCAACACATCATCACAGCTGGCGACTACTGGGACTAAGCTTTTTAATAAAAAAATGGTATTCGGTATATTGGTGGAAACCACTAAATTTCCTGCTTATCGCCTCCTAACACGAGTCGGGGATAAATTGTGGTCTAACAATCCCACGTGCCGGTATCACCGTTTTCAAAAAAAAAAAGCTTTTGAGGGTCAAGCTTCCGTCCCGGTTTCGAAAATCATTTTTGTGTGTGTGTTGATTTTTTGCACAGTTTTCATGTTGTTTTGGCCGCCTCGGAGAAAGTCAAAATTTTGACTGTCGGAATAATGTCCCTAACTGTCGGAATTTTCATGCTTACGTGCTTATGTGCTCATAAAAAAAAATTCAAAAAAAAAAAGATTTTCAAAAAAAAAAAGAAAATTTCCAAAAAAAATCATGCATCATATTTTTAAGACACATAAAAAAAATCTCTATTTTACTCAGAAAAAGAATATAGACTGCTTGCACACTACGCGCACGTGACCGTACACTGCACACTACGTCCTTAACCCGGGGAAATCCTTGTCGCGGTCCGTTTGGTCTTATTACGCCTCTCGGATGAGCACAGGACTACCCAAACATCCCATGGAGCCTCGTGTCGACCATGCACTTGTCCGTGACACACTTTGTCCGAGACCCGGTTGGTTTTTAGTCTGGTCTGTGTCATGCCCTGTCCGTGTATAGACCTTTCCTTTCAAGCCTTTGTCGGCATACCGACTCAATATCTCTCGGGTCCCTAATCAGTCGCTAATCCGCCGAAGTTCCGCCGGTTTTCCGCCGCAGACTTTGACCAAGATATTGACCGGCGCCTTGACTTCGGCTCGACCGGCACAAATTATACACCGACTCCCAAAGATTGACACCGAGTCATCAAGGATTAACGGTTATTCCATGCCTAATTACGGCTTAACCGACGACAAGTCAAGATCAATTGCGGACATTTATCACCCAAATCATGCCGACTTTTCGTCGAGCTCTGGACACGATCTTGACTCGACGTCGCCTTTGTCCGTAATTTACATCGAATGCTCGTTAAGACTCGATTACCCGCCGACTTCTAGGATCGTTTTTCTTTCGGTCGGTGGGACCCGCTTGCCCTATAGGACCCTCGCCCGGGCCGTCCCACCCCGGGAGGTCGAAATACAGGTGGAATACGAGGGGCTTATAGACGTAGTGACGGGCCCACCGATCCAGAATCGAGTAGTTTGCGAAAAGAAGAGCAATCTTTTCCAACCGATTAGGTTAATAAAACATGTTTTAAGTAAACGTGAACAAATAATCGCATGTTGCATGAGCCAAAAGCCCAAACACCTACCCTCCTTCCATTCCTGCACATCCGAACCTCCGTGTCCTTTCCCCGCAGCCTCCGCACAAAGCTTGGTTTCGGGCACCGGGTCACCGTTTGATCGCTGGGAAGAGTCAAGCGCATCGTCGCCTTCGCCATTTGTTCCGACTCCGGGTTTCGTAATGTCCGCACGCCCGGTAATGATGGGGATAACGTTGCTCCGTCCTCCGTAATCCCTCGCATGCACCGCATTGGATCCGCTTGGTAGAGCAAATGAGACTTCGGCATGAGGCTCAAATTGATGACCTACTGGGGTAGTCGCAAGTCATGGTTTGACTATCGCCTCAATTCCGATGGCACTTTTACCGCAAAGACGTAAAAAAGGGTTCTCCCCTCTTCTTAACAGTCCTGATACACCAAGATGCTACCCCAAGATTCCTATGTTTCCACCGCCGGACTCGCCCGCCGACTTACAGTGGCAACCGGCCCCCAAACAAAAATGTGGACGAAAGAGTTCGGTATACCGTCGCTTGTCCCCTCTCAAGGTGATGATCCCACAAATATCACCCGAGTGATGAAAATCGTGGAACAATCGAAGAAATATGGTCGCCCATCAAAGCCCCGGAAGAACGCTGTAATGCATACAGCCCGGATCAAGAGGCCACACGCCACTTTGGGACCTTAACAATATCCCAACCGACCGGGGCTACCTTCAAGGACAAACATATGCCCGTTCCCTAGACCTCAATATCTCTCATTATCCTGGCGGAGTCCAATCACTCGCTACCGCACGAGCCCACAGCCAGATCCCCTGACCAGCCCACTCAAAGTCATTCCAAAGACCGCCAACCCGAGGTCCCAAATCCGCCACCACCGTGGAACACATTTGGTGGGATATTTGTGATCGTCCCGACCGCCTTGAAAGGGACTATCAGACCGGATACACGAGGACCGTCCTCCTAAGAAAAAGAAAATTTCCTCCCAAAGAAAATTGAAGGAGAGGTTCGAGGCCGGTGATAACAGTGTGGGAACGCTCTGGGAGCCATCTCGGGGGATTTGATTATTATGTACTCTACTCCGCCCGCCTTCCCCAAAGCAAAAAGGGGTAAAAGAGCGTAAAAACCTTGCCAACGACGGAATTGAGACCTTCGGATACCGTAGTACCGCAGAACGGAAGTCCAACCCCTCGGGGTCGCCCAAGGTTCGCTTTGTCCAGCCTCCCGAGTATCCACCGATGAAGAAAACCGACGCCGGGCCTGGGCGCTCCCACTCAATCAACATGTTGATCGGAGATGGCAACCGCCACAAAAGGCATGGCATAACCTGTGGCTTCGGCAAAGACTCGCCTCGCAAGAAAAAAGGCACGAAGTGACCGGCTTGATGACTCTCCATCCCGAGACAAGGACCAAATCTATGATCCTCACCTATATGGGAGTATGATCACCTTCGCGATGAAGATTTGCCAAGAGATGTCTCCCAACACAATGAAGCTTTGTACATCACTATTCGGCTCAACACCGTGTCACTCCCCGGGGTATTAGTGGACAATGGATCATCGGTAAATGTCCTTCCCCTCGCATGATGAGGGCCCTCCGCATAAATGAAAGGCGCGTGATCCCATCTACCCTGACCGTCAAAGCCTACGACGGTTCGTCTCGTCCCATTCTCGGGGACGGTGACTGGAACTCGGTACGAAACCCAAATGGTGCCCGCAAAGTTCCATGTAATGGATATCCCCTCCGAGTTCACAAACTCTACTAGGGCGCCCTTGGTTGCATCACATGAAAGCCATAGCCTCCACTCTCCACCAATGCGTCAAATTCATCAACCGGCAGGGAGACCTCGAAGTCATAAGGGGTGACAGCTTCTCATAGGGAACGAAGCCGAAACAATAGCCAAGAACGCCACAGCCAAACACCGGGCTACATCCTTCAAGAGGCAAGTCTCGCCAAAGCATCCTTTGGGAATCCAAAGCAATGCCAACTATGTCGACACACTCAAGCGAGCGGACTCCGAAGAAGTTCGATTCATCAAATTCAATTGCTATTTCCAACACTTGGAGGCGTATCGAAGGAAATGCCGAACACCGCCGTGATACAGCACACAAGTCCCCGGTCCTCAATCACGCATTTGCCGCATTCTCGCAAACCCATTCCTCGGCCTCGCCGGCGAGGAGGTTTTCATGATAAAAGTCAAGCAAACACCGATGCACTCGGCTCGAATCTATGAACGTCGTGTGGGACGTCCTCCTTGCCGAACTACCCGCCAAGCCTTTCCGCTCGAGTATGGGACATGAGATCTTTCTAGTTGCTCATCGAGACGCAATGCGTCCTTACATCCGGATTGAGCGATCGATTGTGATGAAACGGAAGTCCCTGCACTGAGGAAGATCCCTACATCCACATGCTCGCGATACCAAACACAAGCTTGATTCTCGGTTCGACAAAGAGATGATAGCAACGATCGAAGAGGGAGCACAGAGACCATGCCTTTCCCGAGTTGTGAAGCCACCAACAGCCGATGCCGCTAAAGAATTGGGAAACTCTCTCAGCCCGTCCGCGACCAAGGAGGAAATGATCACCAAGCTTGGATTGGTCCCCCGTCCTTTCGTGTCAACCTTTGTAAAGTCCTCCGAGTCTCTCATTGTTGAAGTTCGAGTCTCTCGAGTCGTCCGACGGCCTCACGCCCGAAGACTACGAGTCCGTAGCCAACGTTGTATTCCCTTCGTCTTCAATGAAATGATGAACCTTTCCGAGTATCCCTTAATTGCCACTTTAACTAATGATGAATTAACTAATAATCTAAAAACAAGCTTAATAACGATTCACTAGATGAAGAGGCAGACACATTAAATGAACAATATATCAAAGAAATCTTTAAGCTGGTTGTCCTGAAAGAGGAAAATCGAGCCCAAGCCGCCAAAGAGATTTTGACAAGTGTGAATTTGGGAACCGCGGAAGAGCCTAAAGAGACGCAGATTGGTAGTTTCTTCGAAGGGACCGAAAGGGTTGCCCTAATCGAGCCGCTAAAAGAATTCGTGGATGTGTTCGCATGGTCCTATAAAGATATGCCGTGCCTCGATCCTTCCATAGTTGAGCACCGAATACCGCTCGACCCGTAAGTCAAGCCGCAGCGTAAGCTAAGAAGAATTAAGCCCGAATGGTCCTTACAAGTGAAAGAGGAAATAGAAAAGATGCTCAGTAAGTGTGGTTCATCGTGGTCATTGAATACCCAACATGGCCGTCCAACATAGTGACGGTGACCAAGGCCAACGGAAAGATCCGATGCCGCGTAGACTTCAGAGACTTAAACAAAGCCACCCAAAAGACGATTTCCTCGCCAAACATCGACATTTTGGTAGATTCCACGGCCAACCACGAAGTCAAATCTTTCGTCGATGGTTTTGCCGGCTACAACCAAATCAAAATGGCGTAAGAAGATCAAGCCAAAACAGCCTTTCACAACCCCTCGGGGCACATATCGCTACACGGTCATGCCATTCGGACTAAAGAATGCCGGGCTACGTACTGCAGGGCGCCTACAGCTGCTTCCATGACATGATCCACAAAGAAATTGAGGTCTATGTGGACGACATGATAATACATTCCAAAGGATCGATGGCCGCACTTTGTTGATTTGAGAAAATTCTTCGGCGCTTCGAGACCACAAAGCATGAGACTCGAATCCAGCCAAGTGCACCTTCGGTGTAAGACGGGGCAAGGTACTAGGATATATGGTGACGTAACGGGAATCGAAGTAGATCCCCGTAAAATCAAGGCGATAGTTGAAATGAAGCCACCACGGACACCGACGTAAGTAAAATCCTTCATGGGAAGATCGCAATACATAAGCCGCTTTGTAAATCACCGACCTCGATCCGCGAGCCAATCTTCAAGTTGATGAAAAAGAATGCCTACACGTAATGGACCCTGTAATGTCGCCTTGCCTTTGAACAAATTAAGGCATACCTTGTGAATCCCCGATTCTCTCGCCCACCACATCGGCAAAAGCCACTCTTGCTATATCTAACTGTCACCGATACAAAGAATTGGGGCTATGCTAGCTCAAGAGAAAAAGATTCCAAAGTCGAAAACGCCATCTATTTCGTAGCGTAAAGCTCCAAGGAAGCGAACTCAATTACTCCGCTTGAGAAGACTTGCGCAGTTTGGTCCGGGTAGTGGGAAAGTTGAAACACTACATGCGCCTCACCCGATACATCTTGTTTCAAGGATAGACCCCATCAAATATCTCGTTCGACAAGCCTTCCATCTCCATGAGATTGGCAAAATGGTCGTTCTTTTGGCCGAATATGACATCGCTTATGTTTCAAGGAAATCCGTAAAAGGACGCATAATGGCGTAACATCCGGCCGACTTCCCAAGTGATGAGTCCCGAGGACCCGAACCTCAATTTCCCGATGATGGAATCTTCGCTCTAGAAGGAGAAAATCGCCGGCAACTCTTCTTCGACGGGGCGTCAAACAAAAGGGGAACGGGATAGGAATGCTTCGGTCGATCCTACCGACGAACACACCCCCATAGCAAGCAAGGCCGAACTTCGAAGTCACCAACAACGCCGCGAATATGAAGCTTGCATAGGGGTTGGAAGCCGCCCTTGAAAGAAATATCAAGGAATTGGAGGTGTACGGTGACTCGCCCTCATCATCAATCGTGTCTCTAACAAATGGAAGACCGTGGATCCGGGTTTGCGTAAGTATCATTCTTACATGGAAGAGTTAATAACTCGGTTCAAAGAAATCGCCTTTCATTACCTCGCCAAGAGACCGAAACAGTTCGCAGATGCTCGCTACACTAGCCTCTCTTGTCGAAATACCCGAAGGAAAGTCTGTTAAACCATTCGTAGTCGGGAGAAGAGAAAACCCCGCCTATTGCTTCGAAATTGAAGCGGAAGCCGAACCGATCAATGATCCCCGGTACACTCGATTTACCAAGACTCAAGGATGGCGAGGCCTCTTTCAAAAACGAAGATGGGGAATATAAAGAAGGAATCAAAGCAAAAAGTCTCTCACTCAAGCGGCTCGCCTCCCATTATGTCCTTTTGGGAAACATGTTATACAAAAACGTTATCAAGGCCCCCTCCCGCGATGTATCGCAAACAAGAGGCTACCGAACTCATGAAAGAAATACATGGTGGTACTGCGGCCCTCACATGAATGCTCGAGCTTTGATGCAAATCATACCGAGAATGGGGTATTTTTGGATCACCATGGAAGCCGATCGCATCCAAGCTTTGTCAAAAGCCGCGACAAATGTCACCGATACTCAAATCTTAATCACTTGCCTCCTCACGAAGTTATACCGCATGACAACCTCGCCATTCGTCACTGGGGAATTGATGTCATAGGCAAAATCACACCATCAGCAAGAACGGCCACGAAGTTCGTCCCGGTAGCCGTGGATTATTTCACCAAGTGGGTTGAAGCCAAGTCCTACAAAATCCTCAATTCAAAGAAAGTTGCCCTCTTCATCAAAGAAAACATCATGTGCCGATACGGGTTGCCGCCGAAATCATTTCGGATAATGGATCCCACTTCGAAGGGGAATGTGACAAGTTGCCGGCGTAATTCCGAATAACCCGTCACAAGTCATCACCCTATGTGCCCCAAACCAACGGAGCCGTCGAGGCAAAGAAACAAGACTCGAAAATATCATCCGGAAAATGGCCGCCCAAGGCAGAGATTGGCCCGAGAAGTTACACTGGCACTCGGGGCTAGCGTAACATCGGGCCGAACGGCAACGGGGAAACACCTTTTGCCCTCACATACGGAATGGAAGCCGTACTCCCAATCGAGCCGGAAATACCTCGCTCCGTATACCGCCGGAAAGCCGATCAACGAGGTCGAATGGCTCCGCAGTCGCCATGACGAATTGGCCCTACTGACGAACGCCGACCGAAGGCCATGGAACACATCCGGGCCTACCAAGGAAGAATGGCCAGAGCCTTCGACAAGAAAGTAAAGCATCGGGAGATCCGAGAAGGTGATCTCGTTCTAAAAGAAAAGCCCCTGGGCCCGTATCAACCCTCTCGGCAAATGGGAGCCCGTAAGGGTCGGGCCATATGTCGTCCGTAAGATCTTCTCCGGAGGCGCCATGCAACTTGCAGACCTCGACGGGAATCCCTTTGTACACCCAGTGAATGGTGACAAGCCGCGAGATACTACGCGTAAAAAAAAAAAAAAAAAAAAAAAAAAAAAAAAAAAAAAACAACAAAAAAAAAAACAACAAAAAAACAAAAAACAAAAAAAAAAAAGAGTGCTAAAAGAGTAATACCCAACTAGGTTAGAAACCCGAGAAGGGCGGCCTAGGTAAAAACAGGTTGCACCAAAAAAAAACAAACAAAAAAAAAACAACAAAAAAAAAACGAAAAATAAAGGAGTGCTAAAAGAGTAATACCCAACTAGGTTAGCAACCCGAAAAGGGCGGCCTAGGTAAAAACAGGTTGCACCAAAAAAAAAAAAACAAAAAAACAAAAAGAGTTCACCAGTTGAACTACGAAGACCCGAGCTCCTCAAAATGAGGGGAACGTAGGCAAATGAAACGGTTCGGTCTAAAGCACAAATAAAAGCCATACTTTGGCATCAATACAATTGATCACCATGAAAGCTGTCTCGAAAAACTCTAAAGCAATTCAAATATTCATTACAAGTTAAAAGCTCTTTGATGAGTCTAAGCCCGATTCATTCCTACAACCGGCAATCCGCTAAAAGAAAACTAAGATACATAATCAAACTAATGTGTCTCGTCATGGCAAGAAAGGGATACTTGGAAACCTCGATTCACTCCAAGCCACTCGCATCGGCCTCTCCCTTCTTCTTCCCCCTCCGAGTCTTTCTCTTCTCGAACCGGAAAAATGTCGGTATTCCTCCTACCAAGCTCGTATAGGAACAGGGTCTATCAAACCGGCCTCCGTCTGTGGCCTTAGTAGCCCTAGCGTCATCCCTCATCTCCCGTAACCTAGCCGGTAACATAGGAGCCCTCCTCTCCCGTCTCTTGACGTAAGCCTCATAGTCGGTCACGGCGTCTCCGCTCCCGTCATGCGAGGATTGGCCCTCACCTCGGCCCTCCTCCTCTCGAAACAAACCCGGTCCTCCGCACCCATAATGGCCTCTATGCCGCCTCAAAATAGCCATCTCGAGTCTCTCCTGCATGCCCCTCGTACTCAATCCAGGTACCAAGTGGTCAGAACACCGGCCTCTGACGCTCGAGAATGACCCGAGGAGGAAAGGCATCATACCTCCATGCTCGGGAAAGAAATGGAAACACCGAGGGATCATCCATGGAAACAGAGCCACCACCCCGGTGGCTACATCATCAAAGCCCTCCAAAGGAACCTCCGCTTCCAAGCCAAACCGCCTAAGGACCAGAGCCGAATGTAGAAACCGGACCGAGAAAGCCCCTAAGCATAACCACTGGGACCCGTCCCGAAGCACTCGCGAGTCTCCACCCGCCAATGAGGCACCAACCATCTCGATATCTTCGCCCGGCGACTCGCCATCCAACGCTCCCACGAGCCCCGATCATCAAAATCTACATCAACACCTCTCCCGGCAAAAGTCCAAGGCCCGATCATATCGAGGTTTCCCGAAGAACCCCAAACGCTCCATCGCCCACTGTGGTCAAGAGAAACGGGCCGCCCGCGCATGTACCGCCGTCCGGTAGCTAACTGTCGAGAGCATGAAAAGTCTCCCCAAGAATCAAAGGAACGACATCTCTCGCCTGTGCGACAGCCGAACGACGACATCCAAAGAGACCGATGGCAAATTCCAAAGGAATAAACCATGAACAAAGTGCCAAACATGCAAAGTGCAAAGGCATCCCAATAGGCGCCATCCACCAAGCCTAAGCCCCTAAATCTCGCCGGGAAGACCGGAAATATCAAAATGGTCGGGACCGCGGATCATGCCTCGTGCTTCCTCCGGGGAAAGATGAAGAAGGTTGCACAACTTGCCAACAAAAGAAGCTCCTCCGGACCAAGGAATTGCTATCTCCTCCACCTCCGGACCTCCAAGCAAGGCCCGAAATTCTTCGACAGTCGGAACAATCTCGTTGAAGGAAAGGCAAAAGACATGCCTTCTAGTATCCCAAAACGAAGAAGAAGCTCTTAAGAGGTCATAATCCGGAACCAATTCTTTGAGAGACCACAAGCATCGTACCTTGTACCGTTCTTCAAAGAAAGACCTTCTCTCATGCATAATTTCCTGACCAATCCTTGAACTTGTTGAAAAATGACATTTGGGATTCTTGGGATAACTTTGAGGGAGCTTTTCTAAGGTTTTCCATGGTTTTTTCTCTCTTCCTCCCCGAAAATGGCTGTTTGGACTGGAGGTTGAAGAGGATATTTGAATTTGAAATAAAGCAAGACCAGGTCTGGACCAAAATTAAAGGACACCGTCGATGCGTGGATTCCTCCGCGCGGATGGGATTGCTTCCCAAAAAATTCTGCAATGTACCCAAGCCGCTACACCAAAAAGGGAATATTCCGTCCCGTTGCTCGAAACTTGTGCAAAAACCCTCCCAAAACCAGTCCATATACCAAACACCCTTGCAAAAAAAAAAAAAAAAAAAAAACAAGGCTCATGCAACACTGCATTCATATTGCATTGCATTCATAAAATAAAATCCTAAATTATTACATTCCAAAAAAAAAAGAGTGTGCAAAAAAAAAAAACACAAACAAACATAAATAAAACCCTAAATTATTACATCCAAAAAAAAGAAATGTGCATAAGCTGTACAAATCTAAATCTCAATCTCAAAAAAAAAAAAAAATCAATCGGAGTCTCCAAAGACTCCGATGTCTCCCCGCCCTCTTGCGGCTCGGGCCCGCCTCGTCAGAGCCCCGAAAGTCTCTGCTCAGAATCGTCCTCATCTCCGTAAAGAGGCTCGTCGGGACCAACTGGCACACTCTGATAGGGTAAACCCAGATCCCTGAAGAAATCGAATCCGAAGGTGAAGGCGTCCGACTCCTGAACATACGGAGACGACCCACCATGCCGCCAGACGTGTCCCTGCCCGTACGGATCCCCAAGAATGACGTGATCCGAAGGCAGTGCCGCGCGGTGATCAATGAGAGGAGAAAGAGGGGTCTCGGAAGAAGTCTCCGAGCGAATCGGGGAAGCCTCCCGTCTGACAGGCGCCGGCCGTGGTCTCCTCGCCCTAGCCTGAGGTGCCCCGCAAGCAACCATCCTCCGTATGAACCTCTTGGCTCCGATCACTTGCTTCGTCAGTGTCTCGACGACCACCTCCGAAAACTGCACAAAAGCAAAAGCGTCAAAAAAGGAAGTGATGCTAAAGATGATGAAACAAAAAAAAAGAAAGAGAAGCCATACCTTCATACCCGGACGAGGCCGGAAAGCTCGTGGAAGCCGCTCAGGCTGAGGGATCTGCACCCTCAATCGGACCCCATCCTGGATATATGAAAAATCCGTCCGAGGGTACCGCGGGATCCCAAGCCCCTCTATATCCGTAACCCGAGGCATCCTCGCCTCCTCAAGACGAATGTCGCATATGGCTCGCCGCCACGAAATCCGAGAAGTGCCGGCCGCTTCGTAGTCATCCCAGGTCACGGACCGATCACTCGGGTGCATCATATCGGCGGGAGGCTCCACCGGTGTCCTCAAAGGCGAGTTCACGCCATGCTGACGCGTCACCCTCTCTCCCAAATAATATGCATCGCAGTCGACCTCTCGTAATCCTCCGCCGCACAGCCCAAATCTCGCCGCCCTTCACCGCGCCACCTCGAAGCGATCCTGTGGGAAGAATATCATCCCCTCATCCGTCTCGGCCTCCGTCAAAGGAAGGCAATCCGCGTACCCGAGAGTCGTACGCCCCTGGAGCTTATCTTCTCCCGGCATGCTTGGACCAAGACCGCATGGCCGGATACGCCCGACGTACGCCTCAGCCGCTCCACACCGTGACATGGAAGAACTCCAACGCCCATACCGCCAAAGGCAAAGATCAAATCAATCCAAATGCAAAAAAAAAGTGCGTGCTCAAAGGAAAGAGGGAAAGCAAAAAGAGAGCTTATACCTCCAGAGCAAACTCGAAGCAAGATAAGGAGCTCACAGCCCTTCCTGGCCGTATCTATCAAGAGCGAAGTACACACCACCCGGCCTCCCCCTCAGGAAATATCTCCAACCGTCTCCATGTCCTCCAAGGACCTCGCAAGGCGAAGACCGCCGTCCTCAAAGCATGACCAAAGAGCGTGCTCGAGAAAGTAAACCACAGGAAGGACCTAGCAATCCGCTTCGGCGCTAAACCTATCCTCCCCACCTCGTAACTCGCTATGGTCTCCACGATCTTGCCGTAGACCACGGCATACTCCATCCCCATCCCCTTTTGGGAATAGGGGAAAATCCAAGAAGGTCCTCGCAGTCCGCGTCACCGTAGCCATCTTCTCCACTCAATGCCGCGTCCATTGAAGGACGACCCGTGATCGCAAAGCATAGTCGAAGGCGTAACAGCCGCCTCGCCCGTAAGAAGTGGAAGGTGCGGGTCGCGTCCCACCGCCGCGCGAGCAAACATCAAGCCCTTGCACTTAGGGAACTTGACCACCCCTCAAGCACTCGACGAACTCCCAGAGCCCCGTCTCGACAACAATCTGTCTCTGACTCGGCAAAGCTCCTCGGCCCGCATCCGGAGCCGGTCCCACAAGTCAATCACTGTACTCCACCGATCCTCGAGTCTTCATCTTGTTCAAGCTCCGTCACAAAACGGTGTCCGCCCGTAAAAAAAAAAAAAAGAGAGAAAATGTCAAAAAGATTGCATTTGCATTTACAAAAAAAAAAAATAATTCGACAAAGATAACAAAGATACAATGAGCATAGCCCCATTTTTCTCGCATAAAAGAAAACAGCCAAGAAGTCCCAATGCATTCATCAAAAAAAAAAAAAAAAAAAAAAAAAAGGGACGCATTCCTACGGAAGTAAAAACTCCGTCCCATTTTCAACAAAAAAAAAATGCATACATGCATATCATCCATCTTACATGCAACGGGAGGAAAAATCCGTCCCACTTTTCAAAAAAAAAAATCCTAAACATACATACATCTCATATTGGCAAAATGCCCATTCTTTCCAAACAAAATGCATGCATTGCATCATCATTCATCAATATCAAAATTCAATCATCATCAAGAACATGCAATATTCAAAAAAAAAAAAAATTACAATTTCTCGAATTTTCACAAGTAATTTTCGAATCAAAAAAAAAATGTGACAAAAATGCCAATTCTTTTTCCAAAGCAAAGTGCACATTTTGGGACACTCACAAATTCATTGCAACATTACATATCATCAATATCAATATTCAATATTCAAAAAAAAAAATTCAAAAATCACCCAAAAATTTCAAGCAAGAAATCGACAAGAGGATCAAGAGGATTCGAAGTATACCGTTCGGAGATGCGGATCCGAAGCCCAATGTTGCCAAGCGTCGGGGTAATGCTCCTCCTCGACCGATTGCGAAAGATTGTAATGCCTCCTCATCCGGACGAGCTCCAATCGCCTCTCCGCTACCGGGCCACGTCCTTGGCCTTGAAAAGCGCCTTCCCCGTGTTCCATTGCTCGAAAAATCAAGAAAATCGGACGAATTTTGAAGCTTCTAAGGCCAAAAATGGCTGTTCTCCTCGCTTCTCTCTCTCGCTCTCGACAGTTTCAAAACCGAATGGGGAAGGAGAAGGGCGTCGGCCCTAATTAATACCCCGACTTTCCATCCCTATCCGCGCGGATGAGATTGCAAGGGTCAAAATGACCCTTTGCCCCTTAAAATTTCAGACTCGCAATTCGCCCCCAACTTGACAAAGTTAACCAAAGTTAACCAAAGTCAGCCCCTTGTCATCAAAATTATCCCCGGCAGTCAAACGTAAGACCGAGTGCCCCGAGAAAGATAACGAGATCCCGTATCTTTCATCAAAATTACCCCTGGGCCAAACGTAAGACCGAGTGCCCCGAGAAAGATAACGAGATCCCGTATCTTTCATCAAAATCTTCCCTACAGCCAAACGTAAGACCGAGTGACCCGAGAAAGATAACGAGATCCCGTATCTTTCATCAAAATCATCCAGCAAGAAACGTAAGACCGAGTGCCCCGAGAAAGATAACGAGATCCCGTATCTTTCATCAAAATTACCCCCGGCAGTCAAACGTAAGACCGATCTCCCCGAGAAAGATAACGGATCCCGTATCTTTCATCAAAATCATTCCCCGGCAGTCAAACGTAAGACCGATCTCCCCGAGAAAGATAACGGATCCCGTATCTTTCATCAAAATCCCTGCTAGCCAAACGTAAGACCGAGTGCCCCGAGAAAGATAACGAGATCCCGTATCTTTCATCAAAATCACCCCTATAGCCAAACGTAAGACCGAGTGCCCCGAGAAAGATAACGAGATCCCGTATCTTTCATCAAAATTACCCCTGCTAGCCAAACGTAAGACCGAGTGCCCCGAGAAAGATAACGAGGTCCCGTATCTTTCATCAAAATCACCCCGGCTAGCCAAACGTAAGACCGAGTGCCCCGAGAAAGATAACGAGATCCCGTATCTTTCATCAAAATCACCCCCGGCAGTCAAACGTAAGACCGAGTGCCCCGAGAAAGATAACGAGATCCCGTATCTTTCATCAAAATTACCCCCGGCAGTCAAACGTAAGACCGAGTGCCCTGAGAAAGATAACGGATCCCGTATCTTTCATCAAAATCAATTTCCGGCAGTCAAACGTAAGACCGATCTCCTCGAGAAAGATAACGGAATCCCGTATCTTTCATCAAAATCGTCCAACGGCAGTCAAACGTAAGTCCGATCTCCCTGAGAAAGATAACTAGATCCCGTATCTTTCATCAAAATCATCCAACGGCAGTCAAACGTAAGACCGATTTCCCAGACGAATACGTCCAATTTTCCCCAGCAAAGGCTAACGAAATCCCCAGCAAAGTTAACGGAATCCCAAAAGCCAACGGAATCTCGAGTAGTACTCGAACTACGAAAGGGCTTGATTCCCACTAGGGATACGTAGGTAGCCTATCATTAGGTCCAGCCCCTCGACCAAAACGGTCACCCTCTCCTTCGGCAGCAGACGAAGTCCACCGAAAGGCCATTTCAAATTAAGGTCCGAGGCGCCTAAAAGGCCATCATCATCAAGGTCCGAGGCACCTAAAAGGCTATCATCATCAAGGTTCGAGGCACCTAAAACGCCATCTTCAAGGTTCGAGGCACCTAAAACGCCATCTCCAAGGTTTGAGGCACCTAAAACGCCATCTGCTGAGGCACCTAAGACGCTATCAAGCGATAAATCGCAATCATCCAGAAACCAAAAATGGTCATTCCTATCCCCAGCAGACGGATACCCATCGAGACCAAAAATGGTCATCTCTTATCCTCAGCAGAAGTTTCTTTCCAGAAACGATCCGTAGAACTCGCTCATCAGGTTTGTGGCACCTAAAACGCCATCATCTCCAGGGTCAAAGACCCGAACTACGGCCGGCTTGATTCCCATTCGGGATACGTAGGTAGCCTATCACTAGGTTCAGCCACCCGATCACTCGATCATCCCGCCAAATATGGAGCCTTACTCTTATCGACGACCCCGCTTCCTTCGAAAGCGCCGTCGCCGAGGGGCTACTGTAAGTGCTCCAATTTGAGCTTGTTAGAATTTTCGTTAGAAAATTAACGGAAGTTATAACATTTCTAACAATTCCTAACTATCCTAACATTTCTAACAAAGTGAGGGTAAAATGGGCATTGTTATTTAAGGTTAAACCTTAAAAAGAATCTCAAAAAAGAAAAACAAATGAAGAAAACCAAATATAGCAATGCTGGAAACAAAACTGGTCGGTCAATTTGAATTTTGAAAAGATTATTCTTCTTGTCCAAAGCTGAAGCTGCATTTAATGAACAGTGCACGCTGCCTGATCCTATCCGCGCGGACAAGTATGTAATTTTCAGAGGGCTATAAATTGAGCCCTCCAGTCACAAAAATAAGAAGGAAAAACAAAAATGCAACGAACCTCTGGCGAAATATAGAGAGAAAACAGTGAGAATTCTCAAGAATTGTCACCTTTTTCTCTCCAATCTTTCCCAACTCATACTCATCCATTCACTCTCATATTAAAGCCCTAAACACTCATACACTCAAGCCAAACACTCAAGAACACATGGAAGATTGGTAAACCCTCCTCTTCCTAACCCTAAATCTCATCCATGCATGCATCTTCAAACTACAAAATGTAGTTCTTTCATCTTCTTTCTCTAGATCTAAGAAGATCACCATGGAAGACCATCTCCATGGATGATCTTCTACAAAGATCAACATTATTTTCAAAGCTTTTCTTTCTTACTTGCAAAAATGCACTTTCAAAACCCTAAAAAACCATTTTCAAGCACTAAATCTTGATTTCAAAGGGTAAAATCCCCCCTCCCCAAGCAAATGAAATGCTTAGTCCTAATGTACCCCAAGGATGGTTTGGTATAGTTGATTCACCACTAAAATGTCTAGTGATAACTAACCAAAACCTAGGGAAATGGGGACAAGCATGGATGCAAAACCCCCCTTAAAATCATATTTTCTTTCTTGAGAAGTTGCTGTCCAGTAGCAATTTTCTCAGACCTCAGTCCATGGTCTTAATTTTTGGACACAGATGAACTTGGAATTTGGTGTTGACTACAAAACACTTTTTGTAGCCAACATCCAGAGCTTTCCAGACATATTTTTACCTTATTTTTTGGGTGAGTAAAACTCCTCTTTTCAATTTTTATTTCAGAGGCTAGTTCATCAGCTTCTGGGAATCCAGATCTCATATCTGAGGTTTCCAGAAGGTTTTGACCCCTCAAATCTTCTCCAAAATGGAAATTTCTTTCACACAAAGTTTATTCAAGGAGTCTAGAGAAACTTTCATTCTCTGAGTTCATCCAGATTATGAAGTTTTAGGACCCTTGAATCCATTTCAAAATCAGGTGTCTGCTGCCATTTCCTTCTGGCAGAAGTGACTTCTCAACTTCAAAAGGTTTTTTGAGTACCAAATCTCAAACCAAAAATTCTCCAAAAAATCATGGGATCAGTTTAAAGTCTTAAAAAGACATCCCAATTTTTACTTTTTCCAGTTTCAACTTATTTTGGCCAAACACACACACACACACACACACACACAAATGATTTTCAGCTTGGAAGACTCGTTTTACGAGGCGCGTCGGGTGCACACTAACGTCCTTCCCGACGCGTAACATGACCTCCGAACCTAAATCTCTGATCTCGGGCTTTTTTCAAAGTTTTGGCCCTTCAAAATTAAAATGGCGTGGCGACTCCGTTTTTTCCGGTTTTATTTGGTTTTTCAAAGAAACGCAAAAAATCGAATTTTCCCGCGAAAAACAACAACCCATCGTTACAGTTGTTCATATCAAACTGCTTGTTTGTAGAACAATGAAACCGCTTATGGTCTTAAACCTCATTCAAATATTTTTCAACTTAAAACTCACTCTTTTGAATTGATGTTTAAACATTCAGTTTAAACTGCACTTTGAACTTAAACTCATATTTTTTAAGTGCTCTGAATGCATTTATATACTCTTAAATTTGTAAGTTTTTAATCTTTCAAAAGTATAGAAATCTATAGCTTAAGCTAGTGTGTGCATTGACTTGGGACATGACTTACCATGTTAATTCTTATGGACATGTTTTTACCAAGTACAATGATTGCTTTTGCTGTAGTAGGTAATGGCATCAATCAAATAGGGGGAGATTGTTGGGTATGCATATTTTAACCCTCCTATTTTGTATTAGATTTGATTGATACCATGACCTCCTATTTATTTTAAGGACTTTAGGACCCTATGTAATGAAGCTTAGACTTCAATTTTTAGCTAAGTCCATTTTATAGAATAGGTTAAATTTAGGCTTGAAGACTGGCTCAAGAATCATTGGATTTTAGGATTGCAGTTTCAAGGGTTCTGAACCGCCTTTTCGTAACCGCTTGGCGTAACCGCCTTTGCCTTGAGATTCCTCTCATCCGAAATCGCTTGATCAATCAAGTGCAAACCGCACTTTTGGAAATCCTCTTACGGTGGAACCGCCTTTTGTCAAACCGCTTGCCCCGGAACCGCCCCAATGATTGACTTCTTGAAGTGATCCTTTTATCCCTTGGAATCCACGTCGGCAATATTAAATGTCAACCACCATATCTTGTCACGTGACCCAATGTCGAGCAGATCCGCAAAGATCTCATAAAGGTGACAGATGTCCTAACCACCTTGATTGCGGGCGAGGTCCGATCGGCTTTCTTGCACCAACAGCTCTAAAGGACAAAAGTGGATATCTGTGGACCAATGGGAAAGCATCAAGTACTGTCCTTGAACAGCTGGGTCCAACGGCTATATTTGAGATGCTTGGGTATAAATACCCCCAATCTTCACCATTTGAAGATTGCTTGAAAATATTGAGAAATTGCTGTGATCATCAGAAGTTGAAGCTCTGCCCAGAAATTCTTAGTCCTTTGAATCTTCATCTTCATACTTCAAGAAATATTCCCTGCCCGTAAATCAAGCCTTAACACATTCAAGAATCATTGAGCTCTACATCTCACAGATTTAAAGAGCCTTGATCTTGTTTCTCACACACACCTCTCTTGTCTAAACACATAGTTTATTCATTTGAGATACACTGGTTATAGTCTAGGATTTGTTCTTCATAGAAAAGATTTTATTGTACTTTGTAATCGCTCAAATACTCAATATAAAATCTCTCTTAGAAATCCAAGACTAACCATCTTGGTAGTGGACGTAGATCGTTTATCGATTGAACCACTCCAAATATTGTGTTCTTACTTTCTGCATTTTATTTCTTGTGCTTACTAATTATCTACCATTCTCTCTGTTTGATCTTATATAGTTATCCTTTATTGTGAAATTGTGTTTGGAGTTAACATAGTCAAACTACACTTTCAGTTTTACAACTGCTCAGAAAATTGCACTAAAACCGCCTTGCAAAACCGCCTTCTCAAAACCGCATTTTATTAAGTATATTCTGCTGTGCATTTTACAACTCTACTTGCAGTTTCTAATACACTGCAAGAGGTTTTGTAAGCTTAGAGGTTTAGTTTTAAATTGAGGGCGAAAATTTAAAACAGCTATTCACCCCCCCCCCCTCTAGCTGTATTTTCACCCTTGTTGCCACCTTTGGGACCAACAGAGATCTTCAATTGACGTTAGTCTCCTAGGATAGAACGGATGAACCGGAACAACTTTGCACTTAAGTTTTTCGGCGAATTTCCCTATGCTTGGACAAAATCACCATGGATATTTCTCTAGGAGGTCAAAGGAAGAAGATAACAAATTGCAAGAGGGAGGTGGAGAATTGATGGAAAAAGAAAATCAACTTTCATTATTGTGGGTCTCTCTACTTATAGCTCCACTAACTCTCCCATGAATATCCAATTAATCTTAGTATTAATATGAGACTCATTACTTTCTATTCAAGAAGTTTAATACCAAACTTTGTAACCCCAAATTTCAAAGTAATGATCCATATTAATCCCTCAATTAATCTAGAAATTATGGGACATCAATAGTGGTGTTAACTTCTAAAAGTTACACTTTAACCCACTTACTTTGAGCTATCATATCTTTCTCATTCAATACCAAATTGGACATCTAGATATTTCATTTTCATGTTTTCACAACGTGGAACATGAACCCACAATAATCTTTGTCAAACGACAAACGATTCATGTAAGGAAAATGCACAATTTCCTTCACATATAACGATTTTTTCCAACACCTTCTACTTTCACTCTCACCTTGGCTTTCAAACCTGACATTATGTCGTTCACGTCAAATCCAACTTTGAAACGGGTCACTGTATGATGAAAAATAGAAAAAAATTACAAAAAATAAGCAAGAAGTCAAGGAGTCATCTAGCATGGGAGAAGTTTTACTTGAAGACATCTTGATCGGGCTTACACTAGTAGAAGCTCTGCTATCCTTCTCCTCCTCCCTTGAACCTTCTCTAACAAATTCAACAGGTGACGTCCGGTACTTACGCAAAGATTCAGAAAACAAACACAAAATCCAATCTACGTTGGCAGCGGTATCATCCAATGGTGGGAATAATTCCTCCAACGTGCTAACTGTGCAAGGAGGAAGCAAAAACAACCTGTCAAGATGGAATCAAACAAGTTGGGAAGGCGTAAGTAAAATGCTAAACAAACCAATACCTCGACGGTTCCAGGCGGACACCAACTCCTTGTCACCCTCCAGGCTAGTTTTTTTCACATAAAAATATTTATGTTTCCACCCTCTATCTGTCGCATCCAAACCCAAAATCAAAAGATCCCTCTCCGACCTAACCCTAAAATTGTACCTACCATTCCCATGAGACCTAAGCTCAGAAACAAAGGCCAACTCCTCCAGACCAGATACAACCCCGTGTTCGGCAACAATCTTGTCCAAAGAAAGCAAAATGCACCAACCAATGGGCATCAATTGATAATACGAAAACTGGGTGGCCTTGAAAAAACAGGTGATCGACGGAGAAAAGGGAAATTTCAAGCCTATACTAAAAGGGTATTCATAGAAGCCTACCCAATCATCGGAAATGCAATCGACGCTACAGGACTCACCCGGAACTAAAAACTCTGCGTTGGAAGGAAACGCGTTGTTCCTCTTCAAAGCGTCAATATGAGACGCATTGAAATTGCACCGTTCGCTCTCTCTCTCTCTCTTCTTGATAAACCCTAGGCACCTAAACCCTTTGGGAAGAGATACATCAACGTCTATCACTTTTTTCTTACCCTTTCCCATTTTTTGACGACCAAAATAGACAAAGAAGCAAGAGCAAAGAGAAAGAACTCACCAGAGAAACGAATGAAGACCTAGCGCCGGTTGGACAGAGATTTTGAAAAAAGAAAATTCAGTTTCTTCTCTAAAACCGTGAAAATAGGTATTAATGAGAGATGAGACGGTTGTAGGCGCCTAGGAAAAACCCATCATTACCCTAATTTTTTATTAACCACATAAGTCGACCACCTCATCAATTCTTTGGCAAGGCAAAGTGACATGTGGCAAAATATTAAACCTTTCCGTATTTCACTTGGAAATCCCCAATATTTTGAGGGCGATTGTTTTACCCCAAAAATTTCACTCAGCATGATTTACGTCTTGATCGTCCACCTTGAGGTAACGTCTTGAATTACATCTTGAACTAACGCCTTGAATTGTCTGTTGTATATTTCTCTATTTTTCAGGAACTAATCCACGCATAAACGGATAACTCTATCACGACAACGTGAAGACCTAGTCAAATGACGATCTATCCCTCCTAAACGGCCATGTTTTTCACCAAAGAGTAACGGCTGCAAACCATCAAAAGATAGCATGATTTCAGGCGGAAGAATAGGGATTACATTTATGTTGTTATTTTCGTTATCTTTTCATGTATATAAATCATCACTAGACGAGCACATGTACACACGAGACACTCAACATTACACTCTCACTGTACTTTGTACTAGAAATCACTAAGCTCAATAACATTATTTTTTGTTGAGGTAGGCTTTTTCTAAAGCCTCCCGAGATTTTTTCTGGCAAACGATTGTTTAAAGGTTTTTCTCGTTACATCCTTCTGTCCATCTTGATTTGAAAATTATATTTCATTTGTACCCAAAGTTCATAAAAAAGACGAATTTACTTGTAAAAAATTATTCGAAACAATAGTAATTTTTTATTTATGTAATAAAAAGATTCAGGGACACGGATATTTGGAAGAGCGTGGAAGAGCGACATTAATTTTTGAAAGGACGGAGTACATTAATATTGAAATAGTACTGGTAATCAATTTCACTCAAGAGCATCCTCCTCCGATTCAGCATTTCACTTTCCCTAATAATAATCTGTGTCTTCATTCATCTTCTAGTTATTGCTCGCTAGTACATTCATGAACCAAAATGTAAATCTGACACTTTAATTTTAGATGTCGGTGTTTGTAATACCATATTCCTAGCATTCATAAACCCACCCAAGATTTATAGATAAACTATTACATGTTCATGTCCAAGGATACGGATGTTTTTTTTTTTATTTTAGTTTTAAAAAAAAAAAATTTTAAGGGTAAAATGGGAAAGGGACAAATGTATGAGGGCAAAATGAGAATTTCGCCACTTAAAACTATTCACAGTACTGTAGCAAAGACCGCTCTAATTTATACTATAGATAAATTCAAATTTGAACATACCAAAAGTATCGAGCTAGGCCAAGCGAGTAAAGCTCAATCCTCAATAAATTATTGTCACCACGTTCTCAGTGGGCTAGACCCAATTATTACAAGGACCAAGACCCATCTTCATGATCAGTCGATTTAAGTTCATTGTCCGACCTACGAGGTCCCGACCTAGCTTAGTCCGATTCTACGATCCAGATTCTATTTCGGGTACGGTCTAGCCCTACCCATCAGTCAGGTCGACCTAATTCCAACAAGCGACCTCGACCTGCCAAGCAAGCGTCGACCTATTAGGTCCAGGCGTGTGCACCACTCTTTTCATAACTGGCTCCCTACAAATCAGGAGCCACTCACGGACACGATCTACAGACACGTAACTGTCCCACAAATTACGAGATTCATGCAGTCCTACCAAATATACCACACTCATCAAACAACTATAAATACATGACAACCACAACGATTTTAAGGTAACTGCAATTTTGTCATTTGAATATCTCTTTTCATTTACAATATTTGCTCTCTGAAATACCATACATACTCTCACGCCCGAGGGTCTAAGCCGGAGACCATTTCGGCTAGTCGTGGGTTCTGATTTCAGGTCAAGGAGTCAGGTGATTGGTCCTGCCACGTGGACGAAGATTGATAAGCACCTTTCCTGCAGCATCAGTTTGGTTCCATTGCCGGGAAACGTGCATTCTTGACTTCGAAAGCTTTTTTCAACCCACAACCATGGTGACAGCAGATGGACATGTTTCTGATGCCTCGGACGAACATAATGAAGAAAATGCTAATACCAATGATGGAGACCGCAATGTCAATTTGCCTCCGCCCCCTCCGCCTCGTCATCACCAAAGGGTGACTCGATCTAATAGCGTTGCTGACGGCAGAGGATTGCCTGATGGTAGAAGAGACAAGCGGCCTAGGGACGGGCAGGGAGCGCACCTCCTCCAAAGTGTCAAACGGGACGAATGGCTGCAGGAGACAGGGCAGGTCCCTCAACTAATCCCCTAAGCAAAAAGGAGATGCTGTTAGAACGAGCTCAAATTCTAGCAAAGCTGATAGCAATGGAGGAGGAGTCGGAGCCAACCGACAAGAGAAACATAGACACCCAAAAGTTTTCAAGTGAGTGTATGATGGAATTTGCCAAGAAGAACCTCATAGGGACTTTTATGATTGAGCAAAGCTGTAGGAAGTCTATTGATTAAGTATGTGGCAGTCAAAACACAGTCTCCCCATAATTGAATAGGAAGATGAGACTGAAATTTTAAGGCTCTGGCCATTTCAAGAAGGTGTCTGTGCTTCCTTTCCACCCTACCATTTTGTTGAGGGGTTTCCATACAAGAAATTTGTTGTTCAACACCAAGAGAGATAAGATAAGAAGTAGTGGCTTGATTAAAGAACTCAGATCCATTGTCTGATCTTATTTGTTTAACAGAACAACTGAATTGAGTTTGAACCATGGCAATGAAAATTTTAAGATATGATAAAACTTGAGCTTTGGATGAAATGAGATAAACCCAAGTTGTTCTAGAAAAATAATCCATTATTGTCAAGAAAGAGTGATGATTATTATAAGTATGATATTGAAATGGTCCCCACACATCACAATGTATGAGACCAAAAGGAATAGAACAATGAGATGTGCTCCAAGGATAAGGGATTCTGGACTATTTAGCAAAATGACAAATGTCACAAACATGAGTTTTATTCATATTTCCAGAATCAACAGTGGATACATGCTTCATGGAATTGAAAGGATAATGCCCTAGTCTCCTATGCCACAATTCACAAGTATTATGAGAAGTACATATTATAGAAACAAGAGAATTTGAGCTACTATTATTCTGAGATAGGACAAGTTTATAGAGGCCTCCTTCTTGTTTACCAATCCCCTTCAACTTCCTGTAGTGTAAGTCTTGAATAATGCAAAAGGAAGAGAAGAAGGACAGTGAGCAATTGCTGTCCAGAGTGAGTTTACTTGCAGAGATAAGATTGACATGGAATGAAGGTATGTAAAGAACATTAAGCAAGACAATGTCCTTTGAAAGAGTAATGGTACCTTTAAGAGTCACATTGGACCTCTGACCATTAGTAAGATTTATGAAAGAATTAATGAGAATAGGATTTTCAAGTAAGGAGAAAGTGCAAGTAATATGATGAGAAGCTCCAGTATCAACAATCCAATCAGGTGTAGCATGTGGACTACTAGGAGATAAGCATACAGAACTAGAAAGGCATGAAGTATAAGCATTACCTGCAGCCTGACTAGTGATAGAATTGTCCTGAGCCTGTAAGAACTCCAGGAACTGAATGTACCTTGAATCAATTGTACTGGCAGTAGACATACCTTCTCCAACAACATTGCTATCTCCAACAACATTGCTAGCAAACTTAACTGGAGTAGTAGTCTTAGGCTTCTGAAACTTAGGCATTTTAGCAGGATCTGGTTTAATTCCATGTAATTTGTGCCACTCAGGAAAACCATTGAGGAAGAAACAGCTATCTCTCACATGTCCTGTACCACCACAGTAGTCACAAAGCAGATTTGCTTTGTTCACATTTCTCTCCATCTTCTTAGAATTGAAATTGCCTTTGGATTGATGGTTGCTATAAGTTTTGACCATTAAAGCAGCTGCAAAGTCAGTAATGCTTATAGAAGCACCAATTGAACAAGCTCTCTGTCTTTCATCTTGAGCAAGCAGGGCCAGAGATTGACTCATGTTAGGAAGAGGTGTCATAGTGAGAATAGTGCCTCTGATGGAAGTAAATCCATCATTAAGCCCCATAAGAAATTGAGTAACCTTACTAATTTCATCAAGTTCCTGCAATTGGCATTTGGCACCACAAGCACACAAGCTTACACATACAGGCGCATTGCTCACATTCACTAACTCATCCCATAATCCTCTGAATTTCGTAAAATAGGCAGTTACAGTCATGTTACCTTGAGAAAGCGAGGCTAATTCCTTACGAATTTGATAGATTTGAGGAGCATTTCCTTGCATGAACCGATTAGCTAGGTCATTCCAGATCGCATGAGCTATTGGAAGATACACCACACTCGAGCGATTTTTGGTGCTAATTGAGTTCAAAATCCAGCTGATGACCATATCATTGCAGCGTTTCCAGGCCATGAAATACTTCGATTAAGGATTCGTTTGTTGATGAGTGCCATCAACAATTCCAATTTTGCACTTCGAGGACAGCGCGACACACATACTTCGCTTCAAGGGACTGTAATTGAAGTCATTTAGAGATTCGGCAACAAGCATCATTCCAGGATGATCAATCGGATGGAGATATAGTGGATGAGCCGGTGAGAGTTGTAGAGCTGCATCGGCAAGATCATACACATCAGATTGAGAAGAATGATCACTTTGATCATCAGTATTGGAGGTATTGATAGGATCTGTCGTCGCCATTGTTAGATCGACGAAGAAATTAGGGCTAGATTATTGATCAGAAAGGTAGAGAGATAAAATGAGGTTGCAGAAATTCACTGATACCATCTAAGAAATGTAAATGTAAAGGTTGAGTTTATTGATCAATACTTCTTCCTTATATACAAGAAGAATAAAGGAGAGCTAACACACAGTTGTAACAAAATCTAACAAACTAACAACCTTAACTGGCTAACAAACTATTTTACAACTTTACCTATCTACTTTTCTCTTTGTACACTTAACACCCTGAAGATGTGTCTACTGACTCAATGTCTTCAACAGAAGCCTTCTTCCAGAAGCTTGGCCAGCATTTTGTTTCCGCACATTCGTCCTTCGTCAAGAAGGTTGTTTCTCTAACCCACCAAGATTTGGTTCCAAAGTTTCAGACTCCGAGCAACTGCTTCAGTTACATAATATCAATTTCGTACGCAAACAATGCATCTGCCGCAGTCGTCAGTTAAGTCCTTCTTTCGAAGAATACCAAAGAAACATTATATTACTTGCAAAATACATAGTGAAATATTCTACTACCATGAAAGCTGACCAAAGAATTAAAAAGCTACAATATCCTTAGGCACCCAGCCACGAATTGAAGGGGAAACGAATGACCCAAACAATCCTAAACTTTCTCCGGCAGCAACAGGAGGTGTGGGCTAAGTATCAAATAGCACAATTACTCGCTCACGAGAAATACTAAATAATAATCCTAAGCTTTATCAAGAAATAATGCTTGATTAATTGATGCTCCCAACATGCGAAAATAAGTCACCTTTTCTATTTGTTTGACACAAATTTTCACCAAATATCCAAGTAGTTTTGGAAAATGTTTCAAATTACTGTAGTGAGAAAATATAGCCTACATTTAAATTGGTAGTGTTCCTCTTTTCACCAAACAATAGTTTTAGAAAAGATTCTGGTATTATAATTCAGAGGGCCTTCTTCAATGGTTACACTTCTCAGACTAGAATCATGCTCTTGTATGCCTTCTTTTAATCTACTCTATATCTCTTTTTCCCCACCTGCGGTCCTAAAAAATTGATTTTTTTAGGACCGAAGTGTTATGAGTTGAATATATATTTTCAATTTTGAATCATTATTTGAGGTTTTCATAAAAAAGCAAAAATAGAGCCATAAAAGACTAAAAATAACTGTGAACTTAAGTAAAACATCTGTGAACATAACAAATATGTCAAATAATCTCATAAAATTGCAAAAATAGAGGCCATAAATGACTAAAACAACTGTGAACTTAACAAAAAATAACAGTGAACTTAAGTAAAAACAATTGTGATCATAACAAATATGTCAAATAATCTCATAAAATTGCAAAAATAGAGGCCATAAAGGACTAAAACAACTGTGAACTTAACAAAAAATAACAGTGAACTTAAGTAAAAACAACTGTGAACATAACAAATATGTCAAATAATCTCATAAAATTGCAAAAATAGAAGCCATAAAGGACTAAAACAACTATGAACTTAACAAAAAACAACAGTGAATTTAAGTAAAAATAACTGTGAGCATAACAAATATGTCAAATAATCTCATAAAATTGCAAAAATAGAGGCCATAAAGACTTAAAAAACTGTGAACTTAACAAAAAACAACAGTGAACTTAACAAATATGTCAAATAATCTCATAAAATTGAAAAAAAATAAAGACTATAAAATACTAAAAACAACTATGAACTTAACTAAAAAAAATCTGTGAATTAAGTAAATAATAGTCATTTTCATGCAAAAATTATGAATTTAGCTAAAACAACTGTGAACTTCTCTTAATTGTTATTAGAACAAATGTAAAAAACAAATGTGAACTTATCAAAAATAACTGTGAACTTGTAAAAATTGTGAACTTTTCCAATTTGCTTCAGATTATATGTTGATACTACTAGTTTGATTCGTATTGACGATACGAACATAACGGTGGTTTCAAATTTTTTTTTTTGATTTCTAGATTTTAAGATATTTCATTTTAAAAATTTGAGGGGGAAAAAACAAGAGAGAGAGAAAGAGGAGAGAGAAAATGATATAGAGCTGAAATTCTTCACGCACGTCCGTCCATGTCATTTAATTGAGTGACACAAGTGTAATTTTCATCAATTTATCAAGGACACGCGTGTCCATCTTTAAGTCAGGGACCTGATGGTCGAATTCCAAATTCCATGTCCTAGCTGGTTGAATTCATTAGGATCAGGGATCAATCGGTAATTGCCCCTATTATTTTTTACAATATGTAAGAAATTAATATTAATATTTTGAATATGATATAAACAAATTGAGAAAAAAAAATCTCTCTATCCCAAAATTAATGTCCATTTTTTCATTTTGGAGAGATCTTAAAAAACTCAATTTTTTTTGTAAATTTTAGTAGCAAAGGTGTTTGGAAATATTTTGAAAGATTTGTAGCTAGGACTGTAATCATATGTGTGCACAAACTTGTGTGTACAGTTGTGCACACAAGCGTTAGCACAACTCACTAAACAGATTTTTTCCAGAAAATAACTTAACTGAACATAATTAAATGTAGCGGAATAACAACGAATTTAAACACTTCAGCAAGCCTATGCTTGCTGGAAACCTTTCATAAAACACAGCCTTGTTGAGAACAAGTTGTAAACATAACTTACAATGAAAGAAAAATAAACTTATGAAAAAATCAAATTGGTTCTACAATAAGAACACAAAACAGAAAAACCAATCTTGAATGATCAAGCTCTGATCTTCAAGAAACAATAAAACACTCAAGAATTTCTCTCTTTATGCGCCGTATTTTCTCTTTGAATCCGTGTGAATAAAGGAGGCGGATGTATCATTTTATAGCCAATCAAGAATCCTTTATTGACAAGGATTCAATCACTTGTAATCCGGATCCTCCTTTCCTTATCTTCAAGAGTCCTTCATTTCTTGAGTTTCCTACCTAAAATACATAAAATTATATCTAAACAAAAAGTCAATCATTAGCCAAAAACCTAACTCTATATTTACAACTTTCCTAATCTATTTATGTAAAATATACAAACCATAATTACAAAAATAAAAAAGCAATTTCAAGAGTATATTCATACTCTTTCAATCTCCCTCTATTTTTGTGATTATGGACAAAAACTGCAAAACGAGATTATCAATTTCAAATCTTACCAAAATAGGAAAAATAAGAAATATCAAGAGTATAAACATACTCTTTCAATCTCGCCATATTTTTGTGGTTCTGGTCAATACATGTAATTACCATAAGGAAAGTCAAACTCCCCCTTAACGCATTGCTCACCATTCTATCAAACTCTCCCTAAACTCGTCGTATCTCTATGTGATGATCATCTCATGTATCTCTCTTGATTGATCATCTAAGAGACAACTCACCCTTGATTGATGATCATCTCCTCCTTGAATGACTGTCGGAGAGTTATTTTCCCCTATTATCCCCCTTTTCTTTAGAGATTTTCAAAAGGTGTGCGCACATCCATGAAAATATCTAAAGAAACCTCTTTGTTAAAAATGACCAGAGTTTCAGCTTGAGAGGAGCAGATCCAGATGAAAAGATTGGAGGAAAAATAATACTTACATATTTATGAATAAACGGGGAATAAAGATCACAAGTGTAACCAGTTGTGAGCACAGTTGTGTGCACAGATGTCCGAACAACAGCAAAGACAAGTGGAGAGAGATTATAAAAAAATTGAGATTTCCAGAAAGACAGACCATTGTTGCTGATGATGGCTGGGAAGGCGTGCATTTGGCACAGGTAACAAAGAATTCAAACCTTTTGAAGGATCAATTCGGGAAAAGAAATTATGAATTCAAAAATAAACGCTACCCAGATTTTGTGACCAATTGCAATACCATAGAAAATCCTTTCCACTTGGACCCTAAAAGATTGTTCCATTAAGATTTCCTTTGCACTCAAACCTGGACAAACACTCATTAAACATATTGTTAACCAAAAAAAGATTAGCCCACAATTTAATGAAAATAATAAACAATCAAATGAATATTTCATTGGGCCAAAGATGTTCTAGTTTATAATTATGCCTAGAATGACGCAAATTATGAGCACACAAGTGGAGATAGACCTCAATGAAGTGTGATATGATATGAATAAATTTACACAATGACACAATTTGACTTTACAAGAAGCTAATGAGATAACCCTCAATCATGTAGCCTCTAGAATGTCTCCATATTTGGCATTGAATCAGTCACTGAGAAGGAGCTATTCACTCTCAAACCATAGTGCTTGCCCAAATTTTTATCCCAAGTGATGCAATAATAAGACATTGGCATTGAGCACATGAGTGGAAGCTTCAAAATAAATGGAGTCAACTTATTTTTCTCAGTGACCTTAGATTAGACACCCACTCCATGATAGATATCATAAGAAAATTTTAACATGGGAATTTTATCACCAAGTTAGGAGGAATCTCACAATCAAGAGTCAAACACAGTGTCAAAGATGCAAACCAATCAAGTGATCACAAGAGATAATCGTGCAGTTAATGAATACAATTTTTTTTTTGTTTTCTGTAATATACAATTATACAGAGATGAAGACATGTGTCCACACAGTTGTGCGATCATCTCAACACACACAATCCGAGAGACCTTTTTAGGGAAAAAATCTCTCGAAAACAATGGCCTTCAATAAAATATCAATCAATTGTTTATTAGTTTCAGCAAATTCACAACTAATAATTTTTTGTTCAACAATATCTCTAACAAAATGAAGTCTAAAATCTAGATTCTTAGGAGTAGAGTATTGAACAGGGCCATTTGCCATATCTATGGTAGTTTTAGCATCACAAAAAATAGATAAAACTTTATTTTTGATTTCATAGTATTTGACCAATTTGTTCATCCAAAGAAGTTTGATGCACCTACTATCAACTGTTACACATTTTGAATCAGCAGCTGATAGGATAACAAAAGTTTGTTTCCTATTATCCCATGAATCCAACTTATTTTTGAGATAAAACCCTCCAACATTGGTGCTTTTGGAATCAATGATTATCTCCCCCTCAAATGCCTTAAAAATGCCTTTTAATTAGATTTTTAATTGGCAACACAACAACATGAACGTACCTGATGGTAAACGAAGTTCATGCAAAACGTACCTGATGGCAACACAAAAATGCCTTTCATATTTTAAATTGATTTTTGATGATGCTCCTGATCTTATTGTCAAAACTGTTGAGAATGATGGTACAGGGTGCACTTGGGAATCAGAACCAGTGACGAATATGAACCAGAAAAGGTACATGAAACTGCAGAACAACCAGCTGTGCTGAGAGTTATTCAACCAGTTGTTCGCACAACTGACAACACAAGTGTTCAGACAACTGAAAAACAAGGTTCAGATTCTGAAACTGATGAAAGTGAAGTAAGCAGAGAGAAGGACATTCCTTCCAAAATACAAGGAAATCATCTTACCCCCCAGTTCATTGGGGAAGTGGATGAAGGAATAAAAACAAGAGGAAAGAAGGTCAACTACTGTGACCTTGCAGGAGAGGGCTGGAGGAGCTTGAGGAGTTGAAGAGTCAACAGCAGCCCGTTTGGCTTGGGGTTCCTCGACAGCAACATTTTGGGGCCTCTTTTGACCCGAGCACCGTTGGACGAGACCAGTCCCCTCGACGGAAGGGAGGTCAGTCTCCAGTTTGGCAGCGTCAACATGGGGGCTATGCCCCTTGACAGTTGATTGTTTTTCTCAGCTCTCGGAAGCCTCCTCCTCGACATCACCAACCTCCCCTATTGGCTTAATGGGTAAGGGTTGATCCCCCTTAGTGATCAGGAGGAGTTGACGACGAGTGGCCTCCTCCTTCCTATCAGTAAGAGCCGAGGACTTGGCCATTCGTCTCATCAGTTTGATTAGATCCTTGGCACTGACATTACGAGATGCATAAAACAAGCATTAATACACAAGTATTAACAAAGAAAGAGCAATTACATCCTACGATGTCTGTTTCCCTAAGACATTGATCCTTCAGGTTCAGTTTGCAGCGTTCAAAATCCTCGTGGAATACAAGACCAGGATGCGTCCTCCAGTCATTAAATCGTCTTCCCCTCTTGACGGAGACGAGGGATACCATACCGTCCTTCGGTCCCGGCATCAGGCCATCCTGGACATAGTAACGGTCATCCGCCTCCAAGGCAGTCCAATCAAGGAGAGAGACTTTAGCAAACTCTATGAGACGCTTGATCAGGTCCTTTGACCACTCGGCTAGTACCACTTCCCTGGGAATAGCAGGCTTATCAGCAGGAGAGGGAAACTCCCAGCCTTACCGGCTCTCTACCCTAATAACGTGGTTATCCCAACCTGACACTTTGCTAGACATTGGTAGGATGATCTTCGGTTTCAGAGAGTCACTCCTTATCACATTAAGCCTAGTCCCCTTCATATAACTGATGGTGAAAAAATGACGAAAAGCAACTTGGGTAGGTTCATAACCTATGCTACGGCAAAAGACAATGAAGCCGACGAGGACCCTAGTCCCGTTGGCTCCCAGCATAGCCGGGACGGCTCTCATACCACCGAGGAACTCGTTAATGAAGGGATCCAAGGGGAGACATAGATCCTGCTGAAACTGTTTAAAGTAGAAGTGAACGTGGTTGTGGTTGTCGTTGTAGTAAAATCGGTGCTTCTCCTCCTCGATGTCAAAAGTGGGTTTGCCGATATAAGTTAACTTATACTCATTCCTATCTACTCCATATTTGGTATATAATGCTTCCAGCATAGAATCCCCGGCCTTGACTGGTCTAGCTCGGCCTCGGCCTCCTCTACCTCGGCCACCTCTACCTCGGGCCTCTACTTGCTCTCCTTCGACGAAGGCATCAACAATTTTGATAGATGTGGAGGTTTCACTCCCTCTTCCCATCATATCTGCAAGAAGTCGAGGTTCAAGAATCAGTTATAAAATGCCCAAAGGCTTATGCTAAGACAGGGAAGAGGAGTTCCCCTCCTCATCGTTTACAAGAAGGCCGAGGAGGGAGCCTTACCACTCAACCGAGTACGAGCTAGGTGATCGGAGGACGGGTAGAACAAGTTGATATGCTCAATCATCTCGGCCCTATTTTCGAACAACACAATATTGAGGGACGACGAATCAACCCTATCTATCCTCGTCTGGTCAGGGTACTGAATGTACAGTCTCGTACACCCATACTTCCTCAATATCTCTCTTATTTCTGTCAAGTTCACCAGCAACCATGGTCCTCTCTCTCTCCAGTAAACCCTTAAATTGCCTTTGTGGTATCCATAAAGGAATCGAGGGGAATGGTCCCAAGAATGAGCCATTTCTAAAGGGGGGATGAAGGGGCAAGAAGATTCAAGAATCAAATGCACGAAATTTCAAGAATAAAGCTTCAAACAGCTCAGCAATGGCGGTTTTTGAAATCTAATATCTTATCAAAACCCTAGAAAATGCAAAATCAAGTACGGAAATCAGTAAAGGGAAGAAACGTATACCTGTTTTCTGAAGACTGGTCGGAATCGATCAACGAAATCTACTACGCCGGAGAATCTAACGTCGCCGGTAACTGGGTTTCGAAGGTTCAAGAAGCACGAAGGAGGTTCTTCAAAATATCTTGTATTTGCTCTAAAAATTCAAAGTTGTAAAAGTTGAAATTGAAAAGGGTATTTGTTTTTATACTCAACAAATCGGGTCAAACCCAAAAGTAAAACGGGTAATCGGGTATGGCGCCCCCAACAATTAATGCGTGTTTCGGTTTCCAAGGCATGTCAGAGCTTCGTGGGACGCGCCCATCATGGCACCATCAACCCGGCAGCTAATGAAACGACATATTTGAAGCGACGCTGACACGTGGCAACCTGTTCGTATTCGCATAAGCCGAGGACGAGATGACTTTCTCCTCGTCCTAAGCCGAGCTAGAAAGTCGGGGGCCACTGAACAGTATAAACCGAGATACGAACATGGGCTTGTCCGGGTCAGACCCAAGTGGAGTGGGCCATAAATATAACCTATCTCAAATTACGACATGGGCTTCTCGTACATCCATCTCGGCATAAACAAGGCCGACCAAAGTTTACCAAGGCCCAGCAAGCACATATAAATGCCCCAACTATAAGGGCCGAGGAGACTTCCCTCGTATGCCGAGATCGCCTCCATAGAGGACGAGGTGCCTTCCTCGGCCTTGACGTTGTCAACGGGCTCCCCATATTACTCATTCTTTCCCCGGCTCATCATGGACCGATAGGTCATGAATGACGAGGAGAAGAAAGTCCGTACCTCGTCATATCTTCATATGACGAGGAGACAAAATCATTCATCTCGGCATATCTTCGTGTCGACAGATCTTCATATGACGAGGAGACAAAATCATGCATCTCGGCTTACCTGCACATGACGAGATAAGGAATTTACTCTCCTCGGCTTTCCGGCAAGCAGTCTTAGCGATCCTAGTTTATCAAGGATTAAGCAATTATAATCCAATCAGAATTGTAACCACCTCCTACAATTCAAATCAAACAAGTATTCTCTAACAGATATAATCCTCTTAGGATTATACCTTATCTCTTTACAGTCCAAGTTCAACATGGATTATGTCAATCCATCATTATAAATACAGACCATAATTTCCATATTTTGGTACGTTACTTTTGATATTTCGAAACTCTGTCAATTTAGTTTCTCTCACTACAAACCGTGAACTTATTCTCACGCCGGAGGGCCTTCGCCGGTGAAGCCCCGGCTTAATTTACGTGTTTTTTCTTATTTTCAGGCTAAGCAATCACCGGAGCAAACCGATCGCTTGGATTTAGGCTAATTTGACGATTTTGGCATCATCAATAACAATGATATGTATCTCGATTCGAATCAATTGAGCAGCGAAATTATATATTGTGTGAGAGACAAAAAAATAAAAAAATAGGGCTAAAGATACAACACAAATTAAAATTTGAGCATAAAGAATAAAACTGGTTGGATTGTATGCATGTTGCCAACAATTGAACTATTGGAGCATCATTTATAGATTTATAAATTGTTTTCTTTAATAATAGTTGAACTTTGCCCAATCAGTATTGAAGATGTAAGATTTTGAAAGCCTTAGCTTGTTTATTCACATTGAACAAATATTTATAGTTACAATGAGAGAATCCTAATTGTACAAGGATTGTAAATCCCAACTATACATGGAGAATAATATAGTTTCCTAATCTATGATATTGATAATATATTCCTAATACAAGTAGGAAAGATAGATTAGGAAACTTTAGCATGTTTCCAAAACTGAGCAGGAGCTGAACAAGGGCCGAGGCGGGCGCCTGGGCTTGGGCCAGGCGGGCGCATGGCTTCCAGAATCTGTGGCCGAGAGAATGGACCTTGAGGCGGCCGCTTGAGATTGCTTGAGGCGTGCGCCTCAAGGTAAGAGACTTCAGTGTTGTTTTCTTCAATGCGAGGCGGGCGCGTGGTGTAGGATGGGGCGGGCGCCTCAGTCGCAGCTTCTTCCTTCTTTGTTTGATTACCTCTAGTGACATCAGGAGCTTCATCCTTAACACGCCCCCACAAGATGGACGATCCGTAGAGAAGACCAATTTTTGAGATAAGATGTTGGAAGCGTATGCGAGGCAGTGGTTTTGTTAGAACATCTGCGAGTTGATCCGAACCGATAATGTGTTGTACTCGAAGAGAACCGGACTGAATTTGCTCACGAACAAAGTAAAATGAGAGGGCCACGTGTTTCATGCGAGAGTGGAAGACCGGATGTGCATAGTAGGTGGTGGCACCAAGGTTGTCACAGTAAATCACAGGTGTAGCAAGGGATGGAAATCCAAGCTCAGTGAGTAAGTTCCCAACCCAAGTAAGTTCAGCTGCGGTGTCGGCGATAGCCCGGAATTCAGCTTCAGTGGTGGACCTAGCAAGTGCACGTTGTTTCCGGGAAGACCAAGTGACCGGGTTTTTGCCCAGATAGACAAGCAAGCCAGAAGTGGATACAAAATCATCTTTGTCTCCATCCCAATCCGCATCACAGAATGCATGAAGAGAAGGAGGAGACTTCGCAAAAATCTGAAGACCAAGGTGCATAGTGCCATGAAGGTAGCGTAGAAGACGCTTCAATGCAACCCAGTGAGAAGATTGTGGGTTTTGCATGAATTGCGCAAGCTTATTGACCGAGAAGGCAATGTCGGGACGAGTGAATGATAAGTACTGAAGTCCACCAACAATAGCACGATAAGAAGTAGGGTCAACAGCTGGAGTGGCAGTGGATCGTGTGAGGGGAGGAGATGCTACCATGGGAGTGGGAAGCGGCTTGCAGTTAATCATGTTGTGACGGGTGAGAAGGTCATGGATGTATTTGGTTTGGGAGAGGAGGAGCCCGTTATGGTTAGGAACGACTTCAACACCCAAGAAGTAGGACAAGGGGCCAAGATCCTTGAGGGAGAACCGGTTGGATAGGTTGGAGATGAATAACTGAAGGTGAGAGGGGGAGGGGCCGGTGACAGTGATATCATCAACATAGACAAGTAGGTAAATTGGGGATGGAGATTTGTTGAAGATAAACAAAGAGGGATCGGCTAAGGAGGGTTGGAAGCCATATGTGGTGAGGTAGGTTTTGAGTTCTTGGAACCATGCTCGGGGAGCCTGTTTGAGACCATAGATTGATTTTGACAAGCGACAAACAAAAGATGGGTTGGTGGAGTCCTCAAATCCGGGGGGTTGTGTCATAAAAATAGTTTCAGAGAGAGTGCCTTGAAGGAAGGCGTTGTTGACATCGAGTTGGCGAAGGGGCCACTTATTTGTTGTGGCAAGGGAAAGAAGTAGCCGGACTGTGGCTGGTTTGACAACGGGACTGAAGGTTTCGGTGTAGTCAACACCAGGTTGTTGGTGAAAACCTTTGGCGACGAGTCGGGCCTTGTATTTCTGAATGGTGTTTTCGGGGTTGTATTTGACCCGAAAGACCCACTTACATCCGACAATGTTATGGGTTGATGTAGGTGGAACCAAGGACCAAGTATTGTTACGAGTTAGGGCTTGGAATTCTTCAATCATGGCATTACGCCAATGAGGAATGGATAGGTCTTGTTTGGTGGTGGTGGGAAGGCTTGCGGGAGAGGTGAGGAGGGATAGGTTGTCATACTTGGGGTTGGGTTTGGTGATTCCATGGGATAGTCTAGTGGTGATAGTACGGGTGGGAGGTGGAGGGGATGGAGGGTTGGGAGAAGGTGGTGGAATATCTGGCTGAGATGGGGTAAGGGTAGGATTGGGAGAAGGATGAGTTGGAGTGGGAGGGGTAGGGGAGGAGGAGGGGTGGGATTTGGATAGAGGGGGTGGTGTCTAGAATTGGGAGAAATAGGGTGTGCCATTCAGAGGGAGGAGGAGCAGAGGCGGTGGGGGATGTGGTGGTGAGGGAGTTATATGGGAAGGTGGTTTCAACAAAGCGTACATGGCGGGAGGTGTAGACACGATGGGATGTGGGATCTAGGCAATAATACGCACTTTGCGTGGGTGAGTAACCAACGAAGATACATGGGATGGATTTTGGGTCTAGTTTGTGGGTGGTGTATGGGCGAAGCCAAGGGTAGCAGAGGCAACCAAAGCTGCGAAGCTTGGTGTAGTTTGGAGAAGACCCAAAAAGGTGGAAGTAGGGGGAATCGTTGTTTAGAGTGGGGGTGGGTAATCTGTTTATGAGGTAGGTGGCAGTGGTGAGAGCATAGGGCCAAAGGGTGAGGGGTAGGTTGGCATGGGAGAGAAGAGTGAGTCCGGTTTCAACAATGTGGCGGTGACGACGGCCGACGCACTGGCCAGGTTGTGGAGCTGTGAGAGGGTGTAGTAAGATGGGTGATGCCATTTTGACCAAGAGTGGGTGTGAGTTTGAGGTATTCACCCCCATTGTCGGAGTAGACTTGGATGATGGGACGTTTGAAGTATTTTTCGACTAAGGATTTGAAGCGGAGGAAGGTGTTGTAGGTGTCAGATTTGTGTTTGAGGGGGTAAAATCAAATGTATTTGGTGAAGTGGTCGACAAATATGACATAGTATTTAAAGTTGTCGATTGAGTGAATTGGAGAGGTCCATACATCCGAAAATATGAGATCAAGGGGAGCATGTGAGACAAGAGTGGAAGATGCAAATGGCAGCTTGTGGCTTTTATTATTAAAGCAAGAATTACAAGGAGGTAAACTAGAGAAAATAGATAAACTAAACTTGCTACGTAATAAACTAAGAACGGGAGAAGAGGGATGTCCTAATCTATGATGCCACAACTGTGATGAGAGAGAGCTTGAATGAGCTTGAATGGGCGGAGGGTGCCAAATGTAGACGCCATCCTCAAGGTTTCCATGGATGAGTGTTTGACTCGTGGCTTTGTCCTTGATAAGAAAAGAAGAATGTAAGAATTCAATGGTGGCATTGTTGTCACGACAAAATTGAGACACGGATAGAATTTACGAGTAATGAGGGGGACATGTAAGACACTATTAAATTTAAGAAGAGAGGAGGATGTGGGGAGAGAGAAGGAACTTATGTGAGAGATCGAAAGAGTGGAACCTTCGCCGATGATAACGTCGTCACTGCCATTGTAGGGTGTGTGTAAGGCTAGGTTGGAGAGGTCATTGGTGATGTGGTTGGTGGCACCGCTATCTATGAGCCAAGACGGAGGGGGAGAGGGGTTGGGATAGGCGACAGTGTGGGCTTGGGGGTGTTGTTGGTTAGGGTATTGGTTTTGGTTTGGGCGAGGTTGAGGGGGGAGGTTTACGGTGGGGTGTTCATGTTTGAATCTGCGACATTGGGAGATGACATGGCCAATGTTGTGACAATATTGACACTTGCCTTTGAATGGAAGGCGGGAGGGTGTATGGGGGGAAGGAGATGGCGAGGGGTTGGAGGGGCGGTAGGTGTTGCGGCTTGATGATGAGCGGGCTTGGGCGGTGAAGGCGGTGGTGGGGAGGGGGTTGGTGGGGGAGGATTGTTTAATGGTGAGTTCATGTTGGATGAGTTTTTCATGGAGGGCTTCAAAGGAGATGGGGTTGTCACGGGCGCGGGTTGAGTCTATAACGGGTTTGAATGTTTCATAATCTAGACCTTTGAGGATGGTGTAGGTTATGTCTTCGAATCCATGGGTTTACCTAGGACGGCGAGTTTGTCGGTGTAGGATTTGACGGCATTCATGTATTTCGAGATGGAGAGTTTGTTTTTGGTGAGGTTGGCAAGGTTGTCCTTTATTTGAAGAATATGGCCACGGGAGGGGTTGGCATATGTAGTTTTGAGGGTGGTCCAAGCTTCATGGGAGGTGGTGGCTTGGTGGACTAGGGGAGCTACGGTAGGATCTAAGGTACCTATGAGAGCCCCAAGGATGAGGCGATCTTGGCGGGACCATGTAATGGCGGCCGGGTTAGGGATAGATGTAGTGGTGGCGGGTTTAGCCGGTTCATCGTCGGTTTTCGCGACGGCAGGATTGGCGGTAATAATGTTATCCTCGGGTTTAGGGTGGGTGCCATCGACAAACTTTAGAAGGTCGAGGCCAAAGAGGATAGAGGTGATTTGGGACGCCCATGTAAGGTAGGTTAGAGGTGTGAGGGAACTGCAGTAGGATAAATTAACTAAGAGGAGGGGTTGATCGGATTCGGCGGAGTTGGGGATGGTGGAAGAGGGGTTGCCGGCCATGGGGAAGAAGGGGAGGGGTTGCCGAAAACTTGCAGGGACTTAAGCTATGGATCTTTGATGCTCTGATACCATGTAAGATTTTGAAAGCCTTAGCTTGTTTATTCACATTGAACAAATATTTATAGTTACAATTAGAGAATTCTAATTGTACAAGGATTGTAAATCCCAACTATACAAGGAGAATAATATAGTTTCCTAATCTATGAGATTGATAATATATTTCTAATACAAGTAGAAAAGATAGATTAGGAAACTTTAGCATGTTTCCAAAATTGAGCAGGAGCTGAACAAGAGCCGAGGCGGGCGCCTAGGCTTGGGCCAGGCGGGCGCATGGCTTCCAGAATCTGTGGCCGAGAGAATGGGCCTTGAGGCGGCCGCTTGAGATTGCTTGAGGCGTGCGCCTCAAGGTCCGAGACTTCAGTGTTGTTTTCTTCAATGCGAGGCGGGCGCATGGTGTAGGATGGGGCGGGTGCCTCAGTCGCAACTTCTTCCTTCTTTGTTTGATTACCTCTAGTGACATCAAGAGCTTCATCCTTAACAGAAGATATATAAATTTAATCATATACGAGTATGCTGGGAGGAGTATTATATTTATTTATTTATTGTAGCTGTAATATTATTGGGAAAAAAAGAAAGAAAATGAAAATGGATTTTTTTTTTTTTGATACCCAGGTTCCCAGCTTTGCCGAACTAAATCCTGAACCACCAGCCACCGGTCTCTCAGTGACTGGCAGAGTAAATCGCGGGATGTGCCCGAATGACACAGGGTTTGAAAATGGACTATTGCTTAGATGAGAGAGAGAGGCGTGTTGGGAGATGGAAGTAGCAAAGAAACAAAGATATGGAAGAATTGAAGAGGGAGCTAGCAGAGCAAGACTGCTTTGAATGCCCAGACACGGCTTCTCCGTGCCCCTCTTCACCTCTTGTGGATGTTTAATTCTCCTACTTGTACATCTATTTAAGGAGTAGGAGTAGGAGTAGGAGTAGCATTTTATTTCGAGGGGTATAAAAAAAAGTTATAAAATCTTGTTTATAAAATGAGTTGAGAATATTTTATTGGTTGTATTGATAGTATACTCGCTGCACTAATTAAAAACACCAATAAAATTATTACATCTAAAATTTTGTTAGCAAGCTTTTGTAACTAATTTGTAGCTTGATATTATTCTTTTATTTCTGTTTCCTTTTTTTTTTTTTTTTGAATATCTGATTTCATCGGTAACATTAGCAAATCAGACGGCTACAAACGCTACAATTCAATTCTGGGGGAGTTTTAATCGGAGAGAAGGAAGGGAGGGGTTATTATCAAATTCGAAGGTGCTTTAATTCAAATATTTCACTTTCCCATGATTTATCATCCTCTTTGTTCAAAAAAAAAAAAAGTAATAAAGTTACATCATCATCCTTTCTGTAATAATTTTTACAATTTTTAGTTTAAAATATGGCTTAAAAAATAAATTTAAAGCAATTTCAACGGCAAATAAACATGAAGTAATCTCCAATTATTGATTTAAAATAAGGCAAGTATACATTTTAATATATTTTATTAAATGTAAAATGGACATACACAATTTTAAAATTATTTCTCGTCTGTAAAGATCAAATTTTAGAACAATATCAATATAGTCTTAATATTTGACAATTAATTTGGAATTTTTCTTTTTCAAAATCGACAGTCATTTTCTTAAAATATTGTGAAACATTTCCATAAAAATAATTATAATTATTTTGGGATGATTTATTTTCTTCAAAATTAACAGTTATTTTGAAATGAATGAAATGCTGAAATTATCTAGTTTACTTTTTTAAGAAGTAAAGTACAAATTTATTTTCATCAGCTTACATTTTAGAGATTTATCAATTTTACCATCATTCTTATATAGCAAATGTAATCTTTGCAACATTAGTTTTATCCATATGCGAGCTAAATTATAAAAGGACGCTACTTTTCTTTTAAAATTAAAGTTTTTTTTTTTATGACAAAATGTCATAAAACTAATAAAAAATAATCATAAAGGAAGCTATATTACATTATTTATAAGTACGAATTAATGTTTCATTTGCTGCAATGCTAAAAATATGATGATCAAATTAATGAACCCTAAAATAGTACGAGTAAGAAAAAGTAGTTTACTCATATTATTTCAAAATGTCCATATTAATTAAAGCTGAAATGTCCATATTAATAATTGATGCCGCAGAAAATGTGCTTATCAATCTTTCTCCACGTGGCAGGACTGATCACCTAGCTCCTTGACACAAATCGAGACTCACGACTAGCCGGATGTGTCTCCGGCTTAGACCCTCGGGTGTGAGAGTAAGTATTTGATGATTGAAGAGCAAATACGTATTGAATAATGGAATTCTGATAACAAAATAGCAGTTACCTTATAACCGTGGTAGTGATGAAATATTTATAGTTGATGAATGCGGTTATTTTTGGTGGGGCTATACATGAGCTCCGTGATTTATGGGACGGTTATTCATCATGTGAACGTGTCCTGAAACGGTCCCTGATTTGTAGGGATGCAGTTATGAAAAGAGTAATTGCACGTGCGCCTGTAACCGTTAGGTCGACGCTTGCTTTGGCAGGTCGAGGTCGACACTTGTGTTTGGGTCGACCTGACTGTCGAGTAGAGTTGGATCGTACCCGAAATATGACTGGGTCATACGGTCGGACTAAGTTAAGTCGGGATCCAGTAGGTCGGACAATGAACTTAGTCGACTGATACATGAGATGGGCCTTGAGCCATGTATTGATTGGGCCTAGCCCATAGAGAATATGGTGGCAATAATTGCTTGTGGATTGGGCTTTACTCGCTTGGCCCAACTCGGTACTTTTGGTATGTTCAATAATAATTTTTAAAAATTGATGATGCCAAAATCGTCAAATCAGCCCAAATCCAAGCGATGAATGCTCTGGTGATTGCAAGGCCTGAAAATAAGAGAAAACACGTAAACTAAGCCGGGGCGGATCCAGCTAAAGGCCCTCCGACGTGAGAGTAAGTTCACGATTTTTATGTGAGAAATCAAATTGACAAAGTTTCTGCAATATAAAAAGTCACGTACCAAATAATAAGCCATGGGCCTCGTATTTATAGGGATGGATTGATAGAATCCATGTTGAAGTGAACTTGTAAAGAGATAGGATATAATCCTAAGAGAATTATATCTGCTAAAGAGTCATTATTTGACTTGAATTGGTGTTGGTGATTGTAATCCTGATTGGATCATGATTGTAGAATCCTTGTTTGATAAGGACTGTGTAATCTGCTAGCCGGAACGCCGAGGAACATAAATGTTTTATCTCGGCCTTTACAAGTAGGCCGAGGTGAATGATTTTAGTCCCTCGTCATTGGATGATAGGCCGGCAAAGTGACATGCCGGGGTAAACAAATCTATCTCCTTGGCATTTTATGATATGCCGAGGTAAGAACTTTTCTCTCCTCGTCACCTGAGGATATCTCGGAGTACGATGGCACAAGCATGATGATATAAGGTCGAGGTGGATGATCCTCGTCATACGAGGAAAGTGTTCCTCGGCTCTGATACTTGTGTGTTGGGTTATGTCTATGGCCCAATCCATTTGGGCCCAGCTCGAACAAGCCCATGTTCGTATCTCGGTTTATACCGTTCAGTGGCCCCCGACTTTCTAGCTCGGCTTAGGACGAGTAAAAAGTCATCTCGTCCTCGGCTTATGGGATACGAACAGGTTTCGACACGTCTCCCCGGCGTCTCTTCATTATCTGACGGTTAATATTCTCATGATTACACGGGGCCCCCCATGTCTTGTCATGCTTTGGAAATCATTACCAGCATTTAATTTAGGGGGCGCCAGATCCGGATTTTTGCTTTACCCATGGGTTTGACCCGATTAAGGGGTTATAAAAAGCTAAAACCCTTCTCATTTCAATCTTTACAAACCCCAAGCATTTGAAAGCGAACAGCAAGGTTCAAGCGACAAACATTCCGGCGATCTTGGTCTGTTCAAAACCCAGTTTCCGGCGAAGGTCTATTTCTCCGGCGGTGTTGATTTCGTTGTGACTCCAACCGTTCTTGTAAACTCAGGTATGAAATTCCTCCCCTTTTATGCATCCCGCTTCTGATTTTGATCATTCTAGGGTTTTTAGGAGAAAATTGTGGATGAGTTAAGAAAAATGAACTGCCATTGTTGAAGATTGAAGCTTTTCTTCATAAATTTCTGTCTTTAACTCCCAAAACTTCAAGTGTTTGATTTTCTTTGCATTTTGTTGTACTTTGAATATTGAATGAACTCTCCCTTTAATCTTTGATTCCCCTTAGAAATGGCTCGTTCTTGGGACCATTCCTCCCGATTCCGTTACGGATATCACACCGAAAACCTGAGGGTTTATCGGAGGGAGAGAGGTTCATGGTTGATGCTCACCCTGGATGACATAGGAAAGATGTTGAGGGGTTATGGCCGTACCCGGATGTTCATCCAATACCCCGATAGCACAAGAATAGACCGAATTGATTCGTCAACTCGTAATATTGTGTTGCTTGAGAATAGGGCCGAGATAGTGGAGCACATCGAACTGTTCTATCCGGCCTCAGATCGTGAAATGCGTGAGCGTCTGAGTGGTAAGGCTCCCTCCTCGGCCTTATGAAATGACGAGGAGGGGAATCTCCCTTCCCCGTCCTAAGATCAGCCATCGACGAGGTAACTAACTTTGTCCCCTCGTCTTTATGCAGATATGACGGGAAGAGAAGGAGAGCCCTCCTCGTCCACCCGCATAGTTGATGCCTTTGTGGAAGGTGCCCAGGCCGATACCCGCCTGGTTCGAAGAAGGGGAGGCCGAGGAAGAGGAGGCCTAGGTATAGGAAAGCAACAAGAGAGGGCCCCAAGGGCCGGGGATCCCATGCTGGAAAAGCTATACTCCAAATACGGGGTAGATAAAGCTGAGTACAAGTTAACTTATATGGGCAAACTTGAGCTTAAGACGAAGAAGGAGGAGGAGATCTTTTACTACAATCAAGACTACGTACACTTCTATTTCAAATAGTTTTAACAGGGGCTTCGTCTCCCTTTAGACCCCTTCATCAACGAATTTTTGGACGATGTAAGGGCAGTGCCGGCCATGCTGGGAGCTAATGGTGCCCGGGTTCTGGTTAGCTTCATTGTCCTCTGCCGTAGCTTAGGGTATGAGCCGACCATGGGAGCCTTTCGGCATTTCTATAATGTCCAATTTGTTAAGGAAAGTTGGCTCCTCGTCATTAGGAGTGCGTCCACAAAACCAAAGCTGCTTCTCCCCATGTCTAGCAAAGTTGCAGGCTGGGATAACCACGTCATCAGGGTTGAGAGTCGCCAAGGTTGGGAGTTCCAATCTCCTTGCAAGGATCCAACTTCGTTATTTCCTATCCAACAATATGAGTGGACTCAGGCTTTAATCCAGCGCTTAGAGACATTTGCCGAGGTGGGAGTCCTTGATTGGTCGGTGATAGAATCTTCAGATCATTACTATATTCAGGCGGGTCTGATGCCGGGGAAGAAAGACGGGGTATCTCCCCTCGTCACCGTAAAGAGGGGGAGGCGTTTTAACGACTGGACAATTCACCCCGGCCTAGTATTTCATGAGGATTGTACTAGGTGCAAATCCCATCCCCCGGACCAATGTCTGGAAGAGATAAACATAGTTGGATGTAAATATTTAACTCTTGGTACTTGGTTATTTTTTGGATGTTCCTTTCTTCTTCTGCTCGTATTTAACCCTCTCGTCTTTTTCTTTGCAGATCTAACCCCCGAGGAAGAGGCCGAAATGTCTACGAGGAGGTTGAGCCCCATGGAATTGGTGAAGCAAAAGAGGAAGCTAAGCAAGAAATCTGGCTTGGTGGAGAGACGGGAGGAAGCCAATGCCCGTAACTTGGTGCTGAATGTGCAGGGTGATCAACCCCTTCCCCTCAAACTGCATGGGGAGGTAAATGCCGAGGAAGCGGCAACTGAGGAACAAACCAACCCATCAACTGTAGAGGGGCATAGCCTCCATGTTGATGCCGAGGAGGAGGTGGCCGAGGAAAGAGGCCTCGTAAGCCGACGTTCAGGCTCCAAGAGATCCCAGGCAGCCAGCACCGAGGAGCCCGTAGCTAAGAGGGCAACTGTTAGTGGGGCCCCCAATGTTGAGGCTCCTCCCCCCTTATCCATTCAGACCATCAAAACTGATGAAGAGGCCGATGAGCTCGCTAAGAGCATGGCCATCAACGTTCCCCGTCTTAGGGGTCTTCCTCTGCAAATTAGGGAGGGACCCTTGGTGAGGCTAGGCCGAGCTCCCGTTCAGCGGGCTATGGATGAGGAGGCTTACGAGGCCCTCGTCAAAGAGGCTCCCAGCGAGGATGCCTTGCTTTGTCGCAAAGGGCTCCTAATTGCCGAGGTGAATGTCTCTTCTTTCTCGGTTATATTAAGTTTGAGATTTGCTTGGATTTCTAACATTGATTTCTCTTTCAGTTGGCTTCCGTCACGGCGTACGAGAACGTCTTGGCCAAGACAAAAGCCAGGCGCCTGAATGAGGCCAAGACCGCCCAGGCGAAGGGTGCGGCTGATAAGGCTTCCTTGGTCAAACTTTTGAAGGCCAAGGAGGCTGAGCTCGATGCTGCTAAGGCCAAAGTAGAGGCCGAAGTGAAGAGGGCTGAGGAAGAAAAGGCCAAAGCCGAGGAGCATCTCCGGCTGAAAGAAGAAGAGCTTGCTACGGCAAGGAAGGAAAAGGCTGAGGTCCAAACTAGGGCCGATGAGGCTGAAGCCAAATGCCGAGGGTTAGAAGCTACCCTTCCTGCTAGGGAGGAGGAGGCCGTTGCTCGGTTCAAGGAGAGCCCGGCCTTCAAGGACTCGATGATGGCCAGCTCGGCCTTTCAGGATGCCGTGGACGAGCAAACGGCCACCATGTTTGAAGATGGTTATCTCCACCTGGCCCGAAGTATCTTGGCTGACCCCTCCACCGGCTTGGATATTAACAAGGTGGCTATGTTGATATGCCGGGATCAGTATGGCGAAGAAGTTAGGGCTCTCCACCACTTGGTTCCCTTCTCTGAAAACAACTTGGAGATAATAGCTGAGAAGGACGCCCAAGCTTGTCGAGAAGTGTGGAGGCCGGCTTCTGTCGTCCCCGGTAATATCAAGGCCTTGGTGGAGGCAATCCAGGATGCGGGGGAGCCTGAGGCCATGGAAGCCGAGGTGGGAGGAGAGGAGGCAGAGAAGGATGATGCCCAGATTGAGCAAGCCGTTCTTCCTCCCCCTGGTACTATCATAGAGCAATGGCTTGAGGATCCTTTTAATGATGGCCAGCAAGCTTAGATAGGATTTTTCTTTTTCTTTTCTTGGTTTTTGTAATAGACGGTAGGACTTGTATCTTTCCTTGAATATCAATGAAAAGTCCTTTGTTTTAATTCATATTATTTCAATGAATTGATTGTGTTTGTTCATATGCTAGGCTTGGGCATAAAACTTGTGAAGGTGGAATCCGAGGAGGGTCCCTCGTTTCCTAATTGTTGAACAAGTGATTAGGCCGAGGAAGGACTCTTTGGCTTTAACTGTACTCTCTAAGTCATATAGGCCGAGGAAGGACTCCTCGGCTTTGACTGTTTGATTCTTCTTTTTCGTCTCCTTATGCCGAGGAAGATGACTCGTGCACAGGTTTTAGACGTGATGCCTTCTAGTCGTAGTGACAAGGTGTTCCCTTGTCTTGACGTGAGGCAAGTCATTATGCCGAGGAAGGACTCCTCGGGTCTGATTGTTGGTTTATAATCCTGAATCAAGGCGGACCCTTGATAGGACGTGTGGTAAGCCATTAGGTCGAGGAGGGCCCTCGGTTTTGGCTGTGATTTGTTATCCTAGGTCAAGGCGGACCCTTGTTAGGATGTAAAGTCATCAGGCCAAGGAGGACCCTTGGTCTTGACTGTGATTTGTAATCCTAAGTCAAGGCGGACCCTTGTTAGGATGTAAAGTCATTAGGCCAAGGAGGACCCTTGGTCTTGATTGTGATTTGTAATCCTAAGTCAAGGCGGACCCTTGTTAGGATGTAAAGTCATTAGGCCAAGGAGGACCCTTGGTCTTGACTGTGATTTGTAATCCTAGGTCAAGGAGGACCCTTGTTAGGATGTAACGTCATTGTTTCGAAGAGTCGGGGATAATATCCTCATCTTCTGGTGTCTGTGTGAAGAGTTGATAGTTGCTTTGCATGTTGGAAGAAACTGCTTTCGTAAAACTGAAATGCGATTACATCGAACTGCAATCCTATCAACTAACAAAAATAAAAGACAGAAAACAAGAAACTAATCTACTGTAGAATAAACTAGACTAGTGATAATATTTTCTAAGGTTGTCGGAGTGCCATGGATGCTTGAGATATTTCCCCTCCTCGGTCTTCAATCTGTAGGTCCCTTCTCGAATGACTTGAGTGATGATGTAGGGACCTTCCCAATTTGGGGAGAGCTTGTTTTGTTCTGCCTTCCGACCAGTGGCCTCAATCTTTCTAAGTACCCAATCGCCCACTTGGAATACTCTTCTGATGACCCTTTTGTCGTGGTATGCCTTGGTCCTTTGCTTGTAATTCACCATCCTCATCTGTGCGGCTAGTCGTTTCTCATCTATCAGGTCTAGGTCTAGGAGCCTATTAACCTTGTTGACTTGCTCATCATAATGGGAGTTTCTCACAGTAGGGATGGCCATCTCCGGTGCCGTAGCCTCGAACCCAGAAGGTTAGTGCAAATGGGGTTTCCCGGTTGGCCCCGGGTGGTTGTGCGAACGGTCCCATAAGGCTAGGGAAGTTCGTCCAACCATCTACCCTCGCGTCCCTCAAGATTCTTGGTAAGGGCGGTTAGGACCGGTTGTTGGCGCCTTACGCTTGGCCGTTGCCTTGGGGTACGCTAGCGAAGATTTTGCATGGCGGACTTTTACTCTTCCCAACTCTGTAGTGAATGCCGTAGAAAATTGCAGTCCATGATCAGAGACAATTGTATGTGGAAGGCCGAATCTGCACCAGATGTTGTCATGGACAAAGTTGATCGCGTTCTCTTCCGTTATCTTGGCTAATGCCTTGGCTTCTATCCACTTGGAGAAGTAATCAACAGCTACTATCACGTACTTGCAATTACCACGGGCGGGAGGGAAGGGTCCGATGATATCGATCCCCCACATATCAAATGGCCACGTAGGTATCACAAGTGTTTGCTCATTCTTTGGTAGTCTAGGAATGTCAGAGAATCTTTGGCACTTATCACATTTTTTAACATAGGCGTGCGCGTCTTCCCTTAGGTTTGGCAAGTAGTAACCTAGCGATATGATCTTGTCAGCTAAGGTTCTGGCCCCCGGGTGTCCGCCGCAAACGCCTTCATGTACTTCTGCCAAGAGGTTCTCAATTTCCTTGGGATAGACACACCTTAGCAGGAGCTTCGTGAAAGATCTTCGGTAGAGGACTCTGCTCATTACCACGAACCTTGGAGACCTCTTCTTGATGAGTTTAGCTTGAGCTTCATCTTCGGGGAGTTTCTCCTTCACAATGTATTCAATGTAGTCATCGATCCAGCATCTCCCCTCTCCATCTAAGAGCATGACTTGTAGTCTTTCGTACGCAGGTTCCTCGGCATAAACTACATATGGACTGGTCTTAGACACGTCCATGGTTGCCAGTTTGGAGAGAACGTCTGCGACTTGGTTATCTTCCCTGCCAATTTGTTTGAGCTCGAAAAATTCCATCTTCTTCGTCATATCTAGGACCAGATCTCTATACTTGGCAAGGGTGGGGTCTTGGGCATTATATTCTCCCTTTACTTGTTTGACAACGAGTTGGGAGTCGCAGAAAGCCGCCACCTTAGTTGCTCCATAGAAGGAGGCCAACTCAATGTCGAATATTAGAGCTTCATATTCAGCTTGATTATTGGAGGCAGGGAACTTGAAACGGATGGCGTCTTGCGTAGTGTATTCTCCTTCTGGGCTTGCTAGTACAATTCCAGCTCCGCTTCTTTCCTTTGTGGCTGATCCGTCCGTATACAGGATCCAACAGTTGGGTGGGAGTTCAATGGGAGAGTCTTTATCCTCTGGTGTGTTTTGCTTCCGAGAGGTGGGGAGATGCTCACCCATAAAGGCAGTCTCGACCATGAAGTCAACCAAAGGCTGTGCCAGGAGGGTCTTCCTTGGTTGGTAAGTGATATCAAACTCAGTGAGAGCGATGGACCAATTAAGGAGACGTCCGGAGCCGTCCAACTTATGTAATATCTTCTTCAATGGTTCATTTGTGTATACGGTGATAGGATGTGCAGAAAAATAGGCACGTAATTTTCTTGAGGCAATGACTTGCGCGTACGCTATCTTCTCCACATTAAAGTATCTGCTTTCCACGTCGAAAAGTGCCTTAGAGACATAGTAGACAGGCTTCTGAACTCCTTCGTCATTCCGAACTAAGACAGCTGCGACAGCATAATCAGTGGCAGCTAGGAAGACATATAGCATCTCACCGATAGTCGGACTGCTGAGCAAGGGAGGGGAACCCAAGTACTTCTTCAATCGGAGGAATGCTTCAGAGCATTCGGGAGTCCAGGAGAAGCTCTTGGTACCCTTCAATACCTTGAAGAAGGGCAGTGACTTTTTGGCAGATTTGGCGATGAATCTTCCAAGGGCCACTATTCTTCCATTTAGTCTTTGAACCTCCTTGATCGTGGTAGGTTCCTTCATGTCAATGAGCGTCTTAATTTTTTCAGGGTTGACCTCTATTCCCCTTTGTGATACCATGAAGCCTAGGAACTTTCCAGTAGTTACTCCAAATACGCACTTGCTTGGGTTCAGCTTCATGTTGTTGGCTCGAAGGTTGTTAATTGTCTCTTCCAGGTCAGGAGCGTGACTGCACTCCTTGGTTTTTATGACCATGTCATCAATATAGGCTTCCATGTTGCGACCTATTTGAGCTTCAAATACTTTGTTCACCATTCGTTGGTACGTGGCACCCGCGTTCTTGAGCCCAAAAGGCATCATGATGTAACAGTAGTTTCCCCCAGGTGTTTGGAAGGCCGTCTTCTCGATGTCCTTTTCCGTCATTTTTATCTGATGATAGCCTGAATAGGCATCTAGGAAGCTGAGAATTCGGTGTCCTGCGATGGAGTCAACCAACTTGTCAATTATGGGGAGAGGATAGTTGTCCTTGGGGAAGGCCTTGTTTAGATCGGTGAAGTCTATACACATACGCCACTTCCCATTTTGCTTCTTCACCATAACTACGTTGGCCAACCACACGGGGTACTTGACTTCACGAATTATTCCGGCGCTAAGTAACTTCTGCACCTCTTCCTTAATAGCTTCCTCCTTGTCCCTTGCAAAGTTTCTCCTTGTCTGGGAGATGGTTTTCGCCAAAGGATCAACTTCTAAGCGGTGGAGGGCTACTTCTTCATTGATCCCCCTCATATCTTCGACTCTCCAAGCAAAGACGTCGAGACTGTTTTTCAGAAGGAAGATGATTCTTTCTTTCTCTTCTGGAGATAGTTGGCCCCCGAGCTTGATTTTTTGTTCAGGATAGTCAGGATTGATGACTACCTCTTCCAGCTCATCTACAGGCTTCATTTCAGGACCGTCACGAAATTCTAGAGACTCGATAATGATTTCTCTAATTCTTCTCCCTTCGTTGTCGTTCACATTGAGGCCTTCTTCCTCCATAAGTTTATCAACATCAGGGAGACTGACCTTCCCTAGGTCGTGGTTGGCCCCCGAGTTCTGGCCGTTGATGAGGATAGGGTCTTCCTCGGATACGGGCGGAACTATGCCTTGGTCATCTGCAATTTCTTGGACCATAGTCTCTTCCTCAGGTACAGGTAGGACTATGCCTTGGTCATCTGCAATTTCTAGGACCATAGGCTCGTCCTCATCATCAAACACCTCACGGATATAGCTCATTCTGGAGCTAGTTTCGGTGGTTTTCTGAGACTTTGAGAACTTGATGTTTTCCTCGAGGGTATCTATCTCCACACTTTTGGATTTCTTTCTGCTCTTCACGACATGTTCCAAGAAGTCTTTGGGGGTTGCCCTCACACATCCAATCCCAGCACGAGTAGGGAATTTAACTCGTTGGTGGGGAAGGGAGGCCACCATCCCAAGTTTAGCTTGACTTGGAATGCCTATGATTGCATGATAATCACTAGTCAAATCCATGACTATGAAATTGACTGTGGCTTTGGCTAGGAAGGGATGATCACCGACTTCAAGTTCTAGCTCCACGGTCCCCTTAGCTCCAACCTTATGGTTGGTGAATCCTTCGAGCCTATCATGATATGGTTCCAGTACAGTGTCTTTCAATCCCATCTGTTGGAAAGCGGAATAATACAGAATGTCACGGGAGGCCCCCGTGTCCACAAGTAATCTTTCCGATTCCACATTGTCAATTCGACCCTTTATCACCAAGGGTTGTTCACGGGCGCACGGCTCCTGCCCGGTTCGTTTGGTGAAAAACTGATGACCTCTTCCGCCTTATGAATCCAAGCAGGCACGTGGTAAACTTTGCTTAGTTCATGGATCTGGTCCCTCAGCTTTCTGGTGGAAGTAACTTCTTCACGGATTACGTGCAATTTGGCTCTAGGAGGCCTACGTTCTCCGTCTTCACTTTTATCATCGTCTTCGCTTTCCTTTTCCTTTCGCTTCCGCTTGTTGTTGTCTTTCTTCATGACATAGCGGTCCAGCTTTCCCTCGTCAACCCACCGTTGTATTATCCCCTTTAAGGCCCAACAACCATCCGTGGTGTGGCCGTTGTTTTTGTGGAAATCACAGTATTTTGAAGCGTCACGAGGGTACTTCGGTTTATCACTTAGTGGATGGGGGGAGGGAGATTTACTAGCTGCATGATTTCTGAAATGGGTTTTGTCAAGGGGGTGAATACCTCAGGTTTCTTTGTGCCTCTTGTTCTATTCTTCCCTTTGGATCCCTTATCATTCCCATTGTCATTCTGGCGAGTGCCCGTCGTTTCGGTTTCCGTCTTGTCGCCTCCCCTTTTCTTTGTTTTATCTTCAGCCATGGAAATGGCATAAGCCACCTTGTATAGTTCGGACTTCGATTGAGGTTCCCGGACTGAGAGTTCATAAACGAGGGGACCAGATTTTAAGCCAGAGTTGAAACAAACAATGACCTCCCTATCAGTGAGGCTCTCTTCAACCTGGTCTGCCATTTTTCGAAACCAATTATAATAGCTGAGGGTGGTCTCTCCCTTTCCCTGCTCGATGTTGGCCAAGTCGGCCAGCCTCATCTTCCTCTTACCAGCAGTGGCAAAGTGGTCCAAGAACATTCTCCTCATGCCTCTCCAGCAATCGATGCTACCTCTTTTAAGCTCACGGAACCAGGTTAAAGCTGTTCCGGAGAAGGTGCTCGCGAAAGCTTTACAGAGCAAGTCATCAGCGGTGGTGAGGAGATTCATAGTTTGTTCAAAACCTTGCACGTGGTCTTTTGCATCAGTAGTGCCATTGTACTTCTCGAAATTAGGGAGCTTGAGGTGAGGATTAGGTGGAGCCGCAGTTATCCTCAAGGAGAACGGACGAGTTGCCCAGTCATAGTCATCGTCATTGAACTTCTTTCCCATCTCCATGTCATCCAGTCTTTGCTTCAACAGCTCCCATTGCTTAGTCTCCACTCCCTTGTCGCTGCTTGAGCGGGTGCTTCGTTGGGAGCTTCTGATGGATTTATCCTTGGTGCGATCATTCACCCTACTGTGCTCCGCGTCATGTCGGTGGCTGTCCCGTTTGGATGGGGCCTTATCACGCTTTAGTTCCAGGTCTTGGCCACCAAGTATCATCCTATATGGTTCCGGGGTCCTTGGCCTAGCAAATTCACGAACACGGGGACGGGGAGAATCCCGACGATGCCGAGGAAGAGGAGAATCATGGCGGGATCGAAGAGGACGAGGAGAATCGGGACGCCGGGGTGCTATGACTAGACGAGGTGGTGACATTCGCCTGTTCAGACTGAGCCTTGTCCTTAGGTCCCTTGAGTTCACCTCCTCTTTCCTGGGAGTCAATTGGCTTCTCAGGTCAACTACCTGATCCCTCTTCTTAATGTCATGCCGAGGACGGGTAGGTTCCCGGGGTGCTTGCTTTGGTAGTTCAGCGGTCTTGAGGAGAGGAGCTCGTTGCTCACCTTGTTCCCTTACGAGAGGGTTGCCCATAGATGGCCTAATGAATTCAACCATGGAGTGCTCTGGGTCCAATTGCAAAAGAGCAGCCTGTGTTTCATACATCCTTTGCAATGTTTCCATTTGCTTATGTAACAAAGAGCGTCGGTCAACGGGTGGAGTTCCTACTGCTTGACCGACGTCAGCATTCTTTGTTTTCTTCCTTCCCACTTGCTTCCCACGAGTACGAGTGGGCCGAGGAAGCTCGGCACCCTCTCCCTCGGCATTCGCCTGACCCTTGGAACGAAGGGTCATGGCGAGGGGAGGAGGGGCATCTGGCTGAGGTAGAGGAGGAGGAGGAGGCAGCTCCTCGGCTCCAGTGTTCCCCCCATTTACTTGGGTTGGGTCCCCAGCTGTAACACTTGCAGATTGTCCGTCTATAGCAAATCAATCAACAAATTACCAATTTACGCGAAATCCCAAAATCACAATTTCCAATCAAATTCGGAGCAGAATTTGACGCAAACTAAGAGACTGCAATTGGGCAACTTTGACAATGCCAAATTTTCCGGCTAAAATTGGGACGAAATTCCAACGCTTAAAACGATTTCAACCAAATCTGGGCAAATTCCGGCGGAAATTTGCAGATTTCGGCCGAATAAAAAACAGAGCCCAAAACGGTCCAGAAAATTCCGTTCAAACTAGAAAATTTTCGGAAGAAAACGGGCTTCAGGCGATTATTCCAGGCCAAACAAAGGGTGTTTGAATCGATTTCCCGGCAATGGAACCACTTGATGATGCCAAAATCGTCAAATCAGCCCAAATCCAAACGATGAATGCTCCGGTGATTGCAAGGCCTGAAAATAAGAGAAAACACGTAAACTAAGCCGGGGCGGATCTGGCTAAAGGCCCTCCGGCGTGAGAGTAAGTTCACGATTTTTATGTGAGAAATCAAATTGACAGAGTTTCTGCAATATAAAAAGTCACGTACCAAATAATAAGCCATGGGCCTCGTATTTATAGGGATGGATTGATAGAATCCATGTTGAAGTGAACTTGTAAAGAGATAGGATATAATCCTAAGAGAATTATATCTGCTAAAGAGTCATTATTTGACTTTATTTAACTTGAATTGGTGTTGGTGATTGTAATCCTGATTGGATCATGACTGTAGAATCCTTATTTGATAAGGACTGTGTAATCTGCTAGCCGAAACGCCGAGGAACATAAATGTTTTATCTCGGCCTTTACAAGTAGGCCGAGGTGAATGATTTTACTCCCTCGTCATTGGATGATTTGCCGGCAAAGTGACATGCCGGGGTAAACAAATCTATCTCCTCGGCATTTTATGATATGTCGAGGTAAGAACTTTTCTCTTCTCGTCACCTGGGGATATCTCGGAGTACGATGGCATAAGCATGATGATATAAGGTCGAGGTGGATGATCCTCGTCATACGAGGAAAGTGTTCCTCGGCCCTGATACTTGTGTGTTGGGTTATGTCTATGGCACAATCCATTTGGGTCCAGCTCGAACAAGTCCATGTTCGTATCTCGATTTATACCATTCAAAAATTATTTATTAAAAAAAAAAAAAGAATAATGTCTAAACATTTGTCTTTTATCTTCAACTTGCCACCGGATCTATGATGCGTAACATCAGATGAACTGCTTACTATTTAATTCTTGAAGCAAAATGACATGCAAAATATAAATTCGAATTTTAGATGAGTTATTAATATTGGAGGGTCCTTTGATTCTTGAATTCACACACATTAAAGTCTTTTGATTTGTCTTATCTAAAACTAGAGCAACACCGTGTTCAAGGACACGTGTGTATTTTTTTTTTTTTTACTGTTTAAATTAAAAAAAAAATTAATTTAAAAAGAAAAAAAAATTTAAGGACAAAATGGGAAAGAGACAACTTAGTGAGGGCAAAATGGAAAATTTTGCATATGACACTATTCATTCAACTGTTCACATGGTGAGATGGCATGTTGCCATTTATAATATAGATAGGGTATAAAGTGTAGGATATATAGGATATATGGTATAGGATGTAGGGTATAGTATATAGGGTATAATGTATAGGGTATAAAGTATAGGATATAGTATATAGGAAATAGTATATAGCGTATAGGGTATATAGTATAGGGTATAGTATATAGGGTATAGGGTATAGGATATAAAGTGTAGGGTATAGGGTATAGGGCATAGGATATAGGGTATAGTATATAGAGTATATGGTATATAGTATATAGTATGGTATATAGGGTATAGGGTATAGAGTGTAGGGTATATGGTGTAGGGCATAGGATATAGGGTATAGGGTATAGTATATAGGGTATATGGTATAGAGTATAGGTTATAGTATATAGAAAATAGTATATAGGATATAATATATAGGGTATAGAGTATAGGGTATAGTATATAGGGTATAGGATATAGGATATAGGGTATATGATATAGTATATAGGGTATAGGGTATAGAGTATAGGGTATAGGGTATAGTATATAGGGTGTAGAGTATAGGGTATAGGGTATAGTATATAGGGTATATGATATAGAATATAGAGTATATGATATAGTATATAGGGTATAGGGTATAGGGCGTAGGGTATATGGTATAGGACATAGGATATAGTGTATAGGGTATAGTATATAGGGTATAGAGTATAGGGTATAGGGTATATGGTATAGTATATAGGATATAGAGTATAGTATATAGGGTATATGATATAGTATATAGGGTATAGTATATAGGATATAGTATATAGGGTATAGAGTATATGATATAGTATATAGGATATATGGTATAGGGTATAGTATATATGGTATAGGGTATATGGTATAAAGTATAGGGTATATGGTATAGTATATAGGGTATAGTAATTATTGTTTTTCTAAGGTACTTTTTTTTCTAATTTATAACTATTATCATTATTTCTAACATGTATTATTCAATTATTACTTATTATTAATAATTTATAATATTAGTAATGATACTTTTTCTAGATATTTACTTATTTTATTACTAATTACTATTACTGTTATAATTATTTAATATTTTTATTTTTTTCAATTATTATTATGAGATAATATTATTTTATAGTTTAAATTATTATTATTATTAATTATTTTTATTAATTATTAATTATTAAAGCTGAAATGTCCATATTAATAATTGATGCCGCAGGAAATGTGCTTATCAATCTTCCTCCACGTGGTAGGACTGATCACCTAGCTCCTTGACCTGAAATCAGAACCCACGACTAGCCGAATGTGTCTCCGGCTTAGACCCTCGGGTGTGAGAGTAAGTATTTGATGATTGGAGAGCAAATACGTATTGAATAATGGAATTCTGATAACAAAATAGCAGTTACCTTATAACCGTGGTAGTGATGAAATATTTATAGTTGATGAATGCGATTATTTTTGGTGGGGCTATACAAGAGCTCCGTGATTTATGGGACGGTTATTCATCATGTGAACGTGTCCTGAAACGGTTCCTGATTTGTAGGGATGCAGTTATGAAAAGAGTAATTGCACGTGCGCCTGTAACCGTTAGGTCGACGCTTGCTTTGGCAGGTCGAGGTCGACACTTGTGTTTGGGTCGACCTGACTGTCGAGTAGAGTTGGATCGTACCCGAAATATGACTGGGTCATACAGTCGGACTAAGTTAAGTCGGGACCTAGTAGGTCGGACAATGAACTTAGTCGACTGATACATGAGATGGGCCTTGAGCCATGTATTGATTGGGCCTAGCCCCATAGAGAATATGGTGGCAATAATTGCTTGTGGATTGGGCTTTACTTGCTTGGCCCAACTCGATACTTTTGGTATGTTCAATAATAATTTTTAAAAATTATTTAAAGTATTTTCATATTAAAAAAAAAAAAGAATAATGTCTAAACATTTGTCTTTTATCTTCAACTTGCCACCGGACCTATGATGCGTAACATCAGATGAACTGCTTACTATTTAATTCTTGAAGCAAAATGACATGCAAAATATAAATTCGAATTTTAGATGAGTTATTAATATTGGAGGGTCCTTTGATTCTTGAATTCACACACATTAAAGTCTTTTGATTTGTCTTATCTAAAACTAGAGCAACTCCGTGTTCAAGGATATGTGTGTATTTTTTTTTTTACTGTTTAAATTAAAAAAAAATTAATTTAAAAAGAAAAAAAAAATTTAAGGGCAAAATGAGAAAGAGACAACTTAGTGAGGGCAAAATGGAAAATTTTGCATATGACACTATTCATTCAACTGTTCACATGGTGAGGTGGCATGTTGCCATTTATAATATAGATAGGGTATAGAGTATATGAGATATAGGATATATGGTATAGGATGTAGGGTATAGTATATAGTATATAGGGTATAATGTATAGGGTATAGAGTATAGGATATAGTATATAGGGAATAGTATATAGCGTATAGGGTATATAGTATAGGGTATAGTATATAGGGTATAGGGTATAGGGTATAGAGTGTAGGGTATAGGGTATAGGGCATAGGTTATAGGATATAGGGTATAGGGTATAATATATAGGGTATAGGATATATAGTATATAATATAGTATATAAGGTATAGGGTATAGAGTGTAGGGTATAGGTGTAGGGCATAAGGTATAGGATATAGGGTATAGTATATAGGGTATAGAGTATAGGTTATAGTATATAGGGAATAGTATATAGGGTATAGTATATAGGGTATAGAGTATAGGGTATAGTATATAGGGTATAGTATATAGGGTATAGGATATATGGTATATGGTATAGTATATAGGGTATAGGGTATAGAGTATAGGGTATAGGGTATAGTATATAGGGTGTAGAGTATAGGGTATAGGGTATAGTATATAGGGTATAGTATATAGAATATAGAGTATATGATATAGTATATAGGGTATAGGATATAGTATATAGGGTATAGGGCGTAGGGTATATTGTGAGGACCCCGACCCGGAACCTACACGTGTCCCGAGTTGGTGCGTCCCCAAACTAACCCAAAAACACTAAACTTTTAAAACTTTACTTTGACTTTCAAACATAAGCATTAATAATATAACATTTCAAAAGAACTCCACTCAACTCCACATCGGAGGAGGAGATAACTAACTTTGAAAACAATCAACTGTTTAGTTACAAAAGATATTGGTTTTTAACGTAGAAAATAAAGTTTATAATTACAAACTCCCAAAAGGAATTATGACAAAATAATTTCTACGCCAACCTAACGTACCCCGACAATATCCCAAAATGCTCACAGCCAAACTCCTTTCCGTCCTTACTTGGGCGGTCCTCCTGTCTCGGGATCTAAAACAGTAAAGGGAGAGGGGTGAGAATAAATCTCGGCAAGCTATTATGGATGCGGCAATATGCCAAATAAATGCAACATATAACAAGTCGCACATAACACATTGGGAAAGCTATAAACACATTCCATTACCTTGGTTTACCTTTTCCCGTCCGAACGCAGTCGTACAACATTGGGTATAATAATACTCCAATTACAAATGAGCTGCTTAAGCAATACTCACGTCTTATAAGACCCGTTTTTCAGGGAACCAAATAAGACAGTAGCAACTCTGTAAGGCTTTTGGCTCAATACAGACGCTATAACCCCAACCTGTGGCCACAGGAGGGGACGGTCACAGATATAACATAATCCGATCACATTAGGTCACACTTCCATAATTGATCGTATTCTGTTATACCCCCAACGTCAGCTGACTCACACATATCAAGCACATAATAGATACTTGAATAAAATCCACAAAAGGGATAACAATATATCAACATGGTAAAATATACTCATGTTCAACCAATATCATAGTGCAACATTAGATTAACACACTATGCATAATACAACAATGTATATGAACTCAATGTAAGCAAGGAAGTAGCATCAATCCATCCTACATGGTCATTATACAATAATACATAGCCTCTTTAAGGGTCTAAGTTGAATCTACCAAGTTGGGATCATAGTTGTCTAGTTACCAAACTAGGTTATCTAACGTTTTCCAAGCAACATTTATAGTACTTCCACTACTCCATTTTGATCACTTAGAACGTCATTGTGAAGCCAAAGTATTCTACTTTAATCTAGGTTAAAGATATTTCATTTTGGTTCGAGTTTGATTAGGTTTGAATAGCCCTAAAGTTGGGGTGAAAAACCGTGCCGTGGCACGACTCGTCCCCAGGGCACGACTCGTGCCCAAGTGACCCCCCTCTGAACCTGGCGTCCCCCTAAAGGTCACGACTTCCCTTTATCCAAGGCACGACTCGTGACCCTCACATGGCACGACTCGTGCTTGAGGTCACGACTCGTGCCCTCGGCCCAGAAATGGCAAAACAGCAGCCATCAACAATAACTTCTCAAAATCCCAAAATTCCAACCAAATGCATTCTAAGTTATGAACCTAAAGGACATTTCCAACCTTAGTAACTTTACTCTACTCATTTAACTCCATGAAACCATCTCTTAACCCTAGATCAATTCAACTTCCATGAACCATAACATTTTCTAAATCTAAAAGAGTTTTCCCAAGCAAGAAATCACCAACATAAGAACAAGAACCACAAGAAATATTCATGAGCATTCATGAGAAGAGAAGTCATAACAACTTACTTGGATTTTAGAAGGAAATGTGAATCTTTCTAGTTAGATGAGTTCCCCAAGATGATCAATCTTCAAATGTGCTCCTAGACTTGGTTTTTGGTGAAGAATATCTTGACTTCAAAGCTTGGCAAGGGGACTTCAATGGAGGTTTTCTTTCTTGCTCTAGGATGAAGAATGTAGGGAATGAAGGAGAAGGAGGGAGAAGGGAGGGGTAGTAAGAGAGTTGAGGGAGAAGTGACACATGGCAAGGCATGGAAGGAGTAAGAGTTTTGGCCCCTACTACAATATCTACCAAGAAGGCTTCCTATCCCATTTAATTTAAATAATCCATCCTACTCATTTAAAATTCCCTACACCAATTAACATTTTTTTCCATTTTTATTATTTCCCCTAGTTTCTTTATTTAATGTCCAATAAATTCTTATGAGATTTAAATTTACTTTTCACCCAATTTATCCTAACTTAAGAATATAAAGATATAATTGAACATATAAAGATGACATAAATATTAAAAGCATATAATTTAATATTTAAAATAAGTGCCTAGGGTTGGGGTCGTCACACTCACTCCCCCTTAAAGAAAATTCGACCCGAATTTTAAAAAGGAAACTTACTTGGATTTTCAAACAACCACGGGTATTTCGCTCTCATCTCCGACTCTAGCTCCCACGTTGCTTCCTCTACGGTGTGATTCTTCCAAAGGACTTTTACTATCGGGATGTTCTTGGTTCTCAACTCCTTAACTTGGAACTCCAGGACTCTTAATGGCTCTTCAGCATACGACATGTCCGCTTGGACATCATCGGGAGGAGAGCTTAAAACATGGGAGGGGTCATGACAATACTTCCTAAGCATAGAAACGTGGAACACATCATGAAGCAAAGAGAGAGACGGAGGCAACGCTAACCGGTAAGCCAATTCCCCTATCTTCTCTAGAATCTCAAACGGTCCCACAAATCTCGGAGCCAACTTACCCTTATTCCCAAACCTTTTAATCCCCGTCCTCGGAGAGACCTTCAAGAATACAAAGTCACCAACCCGAAAAGATAAATCCCGTCTTCTATTGTCGGCGTAGCTTTTCTGTCTACTCTGAGCCGTCTTCAATCTATCCCGAATCACCTTGATCTTCTCCGTAGAATCTCTAACCAAGTCCGGACCCCAAAGTCTCGCTTCACCAACCTCGTCCCAACACATCGGAGATCGACACTTCCTACCATATAACGCCTCATACGGAGCCATCTCGATACTGGACTGATAACTGTTGTTGTAAGCAAACTCCACTAAAGGTAAATGATCCTCCCAAGACAATTGGAAATCCATCACACAAGCTCGTAACATATCCTCAAGTATCTGAATAGTTCTCTCGGACTGACCATCGGTTTGAGGATGAAATGCCGTACTAAAACACAACTTAGAACCCAAAGCTTCATGCAATGCTCTCCAAAATCTAGATGTAAACCTCGGATCTCTATCGGAAACAATACTAACCGGAACTCCGTGAAGTCTTACAATCTCCTTTAAGTACAACTGAGCTAACTTCTCTAACGAAAACTTGGTTGATACCGGAAGAAAATGAGCCGACTTCGTCAACCGATCCACAATAACCCATATAGCATCCATCTTCTTTGCGGTGAGAGGCAAACCCGAAACAAAATCCATCGAGATCCCTTCCCATTTCCATTCCGGAATATCCAATGGTTGAAGTAGTCCCGCCGGTCTTTGATGTTCTGCCTTGATCTGTTGACAAGTCAAACACTTAGAAACATAATCCGCTATTTCCTTTTCATTCCATTCCACCAATATCCACGCTTCAAGTCTTGATACATTTTGGTACTCCGGATGAATCGCAAACTTGGACTTATGGCCATCCTCTAAAACACGCTTCTTGATTTCCGGCGATGACGGAACGCAAATTCTCCCTTGGAAAGTTAAAATCCCATCTCGATTCAAAGCAAAATCCCCGCTTTCCCATCTTGCACTTGATCACAAATTTTCTTCAATTCCGGATCTTCTTGTTGAGCTTCCTTCAAATCACCATACAATGTCGGAACGGCTCGAACATTCGCAACTATCACTTCACTCTTCAACTCCCGAGAACTCAAGGCTGTCACATACGCCTTTCGGCTAATCGCATCGGCCACCACATCGGCCTTCCCCGGATGATAGGATATGACACAATCAAAATCCTTCAAAAACTCTAACCATCTTCTTTGCCGGTTGTTCAACTCCTTTTGGGTAAATAGGTACTTCAAACTCTTATGATCGGTGAAAATCTCGAATTTCGCTCCGTAAAGATAATGCTTCCACTTATGCAACGCAAATACAATCGCCGCCAATTCCATATCATGAGTAGGATAATTCTGTTCCGCCGGTGATAACTTCCTAGAGGCATACGCAATAACCTTCCCATTCTCGCATCAACACACATCCCAAACCCGCCTTCGAGGCATCACTATAAATAACAAAATTCTCGCAACCACTCGGAAGGGTAAGAACCGGAGCCGTCGTCAACCTCTTCTTCAATTCATCAAAACTTGCTTCACACTTGGAATCCCACACAAACAATACATCTTTCCGAGTCAACCTAGTCAACGGAGTAGCAATCCGAGAAAACCCCTCAATGAACCTCCGATAGTACCCCGCCAAACCAAGAAAACTACGGACTTCGGTCACGGTCGAAGGTTGCTTCCAATTAACCACGGCTTCAATCTTTGCAGGATCCACGGAAATCCCCGAACTCGACACAACATGCCCCAAGAAAGAAATGCGCTCAAGCCAAAACTCGCACTTACTGAACTTAGCATACAACTGCTTCTCACGAAGAACGGACAAGACAATCCTCAAATGATTCTCATGCTCTTCCCGGGACTTAGAATACACAAGAATATCATCAATAAAGACCACCACAAAACTATCGAGATAAGGCTTGAAGACACGGTTCATCATATCCATAAACACTGCTGGAGCATTAGTCAACCCAAACGGCATCACCACAAACTCATAATGACCATATCTAGTACGGAAAGCTGTCTTAGCAACATCATCCGGCCTAATCTTCAACTGATGGTATCCGCTTCTCAAATCAAGCTTTGAGTAGATAACGGAACCTTGGAGTTGGTCAAACAAATCATCTATATGCGGAAGAGGATACTTATTCTTAATGGTGGCTTGGTTCAACAAACGATAGTCAATACACAATCGTAAGGTACCATCCTTCTTCCTAACAAACAAGACCGGTGCTCCCCACTGAGACACACTAGACGAATAAAACCTCGGTCTAACAATTCTTGCAATTGGACCTTCAACTCTTTTAACTCGGCCTGAGCCATTCTATAGGGTGCTTTAGAAATAGGAGCGGTACCGGTACTAAGTCAATACAAAACTCTATCTCACGATCCGGAGGCATAGAGTACTCACTAGAAAACACGTCACTAAACTCATTCACTACCGGAACATGAGCTAACTCGGGAGACTTCTTATTGGAATCTACCACATAAGCCAAGTAACCCGCACACCCCTTAGATAGCATCTTTCTAGCTTTTAAGGCAGAAATAACATGCAAACCGAACATAGATTTATCGGCATCAAATATAAAAGTAGGCACATCAGGCATAGCAAATGAGACTCGCTTCCTACGACAGTCTACCAAAGCATGGCACTGACTCAACCAATCCATACCAAGGATCACATCAAAATCACGGATTGGTAACTCGACCAAATCCACCGGCAATACATGCCCACATATAGTCACATCACATCCACGATATATCAAAGAAGATTCAAGGCTCTCTCCCATAGGAGTAGAGACCTCTAACACATAAGGCATAGATTCAGGCAAGATATGCAATGAGAATGCAAAATGAGACGCCACAATGAATGGGAAGACCCGGGATCTATAAGAATGCGGGCCTTAACTCCCGAGACAGAACTATACCTCTAATGACGGCATTAGGATCGACCTCTCCTCGACCCAAAGCAAACACACGACCTTGGACTTTATCCTTAGGTTTCCCATCAACATCTCTCTTCACACCACTACCTTGACCCCGAATCCGGCACTCCGTCGCTTGCTTATTCGTAACTTGGGACAATTCCTCCTGAAATGGCCCGGCGATCCACACTCCAAACACTTGCCTTGTTTGCTCCAACATTTGTCTTCGGAATGCCCTATCCTCTCGCAAAACCCACATGTTGTCCCAAACTGACCGGAAGACGCACGATTTGCCTGAGCCGCCACATGACCTCCTCGATTCGCTCCCGGGTGAAAGTCCTCGCCGCACTCTATTCTCGTCCCGATCCTTGACCCCGAAATCTGTTCCTGTTTCCTCCTTCATTCTTACCACGATGCTCCTCTATGTCGTTCTCAATCCGGTACGCCATATTCACTGCTGCTTGGAAATTGGCGAAGTTATGCGTCAACAACTACTTCCGAAACTCAACTCTTAAACCTTTCACAAACCGGTAGACTCGCCTCTCCTCATCTGGCACCAAATGAGGACAATATCGGGCCAATTCTGTGAACTTTGCTGAATACTGCGCTATCGTCATGGTCCCTTGCTCCAGTTTCAGAAACTCGCCTTCCTTCTTGTCTCTAGTGACCATCGGCACAAAGTGATCTCGGAACTTGAGCGTGAAGTTCTCCCACGTCTGCGGTGTCAAATCTCGGTCCCAACCATCCTTTACCACTTGCCACCAATGCTCCGCTGGTCCTTCCAATTTGAAAACGGCGCATCTCACTTTCTCCGCATCCGTACTCTCCATAGCTGCAAAAATCTTATTCATAGCCTCAAGCCACCTCTCAGCCTTCACCGGATCCGGATCTCCGTTGAAGCTAGGAGGAGACATCTTCACGAACTTCTCCAACCCATGTTGCCCTCGTCGCCTTGATTCTCGATTCAAATTCGATTCGCGTTGCCATCTGCTGAAGGAACCCTCGGAACATGTCCATCATCTCGGCATTGGGATTGCCAACATTACCCAAACCCGCATTCGGAGCACCTTCATTTCCCGCCATTACAACAAACTCCTGCATTAAACACTCGACGTCGCTTACCACACACTCTCACTCGCCTAGACTCTACCCAAGAATTCTAACCGAGCTCGATACCAACCGTGAGGACCCCGACCCGGAACCTACACGTGTCCCGAGTTGGAGCGTCCTCAAACTAACCCAAAAACACTAAACTTTTAAAACTTTACTTTGACTTTCAAACATAAGCATTAATAATATAACATTTCAAAAGAACTCCACTCAACTCCACATCGGAGGAGGAGATAACTAACTTTGAAAACAATCAACTATTTAGTTACAAAAGATATTGGTTTTTAACGTAGAAAATAAAGTTTATAATTACAAACTCCCAAAAGGAATTATGACAAAATAATTTCTACGCCAACCTAACGTACCCCGACAATATCCCAAAATGCTCAGCCCAAACTCCTTTCCGTCCTTACTTGGGCGGTCCTCCCGTCTCGCGATCTAAAACAAGTAAAGGGAGAGGGGTGAGAATAAATCTCAAAGAAGCTATTATGGATGCAAAGAATATGCCAAATAAATGCAACATATAACAAGTCGCACATAACACATTGGGAAAGCTATAAACACATTCCATTACCTTGGTTTACCTTTTCCCGTCTCGAACAATAGTCGTACAACATTGGGTATAATAATACTCCAATTACATGAGCCGCTTAAGCAATACTCACGTCTTATAAGACCCGTTTTTCAGTGGAACCAAATAAGACAAGAGCAACTCTGTAGGGCTTTTGGCTCAATACAGACGCTATAACCCCAACCTGTGGCCACAGGAGGGGACGGTCACAGATATAACATAATCCGATCGCATTAGGTCACACTTCCATAATTGACCGTATTATGTTATACCCCCAACGTCAGCTGACTCACACATATCAAGCACATAATAGATACTTGAATAAAATCCACAAAGGGATAACAATATATCAACATGGTAAAATATACTCATGTTCAACCAATATCATAGTGCAACATTAGATTAACACACTATGCATAATACAACAATGTATATGAACTCAATGTAAGCAAGGAAGTAGCATCAATCCATCCTACATGGTCATTATACAATAATACATAGCCTCTTTAAGGGTCTAAGTTGAATCTACCAAGTTGGGATCATAGTTGTCTAGTTACCAAACTAGGTTATCTAACGTTTTCCAAGCAACATTTATAGTACTTCCACTACTCCATTTTGATCACTTAGAACGTCATTGTGAAGCCAAAGTATTCTACTTTAATCTAGGTTAAAGATATTTCATTTTGGTTCGAGTTTGATTAGGTTTGAATAGCCCTAAAGTTGGGGTGAAAATTGTGCCGTGGCACGACTCGTCCCCAGGGGCACGACTCGTGCCCAAGCCGACCCCCTCCGAACCTCCGGCGTCCCCTAAAGGTCACGACTTCCTTTATCCAAGGCACGACTCGTGACCTCACATGGCACGACTCGTGCTTGAGGTCACGACTCGTGCCCTCGGCCCAGAAATGGCAAAACAGCAGCCATCAACAATAACTTCTCAAAATCCCAAAATTCCAACCAAATGCATTCTAAGTTATGAACCTAAAGGACATTTCCAACCTTAGTAACTTTACTCTACTCATTTAACTCCATGAAACCATCTCTTAACCCTAGATCAATTCAACTTCCATGAACCATAACATTTTCTAAATCTAAAAGAGTTTTCCCAAGCAAGAAATCACCAACATAAGAACAAGAACCACAAGAAATATTCATGAGCATTCATGAGAAGAGAAGTCATAACAACTTACTTGGATTTTAGAAGGAAATGTGAATCTTTCTAGTTAGATGAGTTCCCCAAGATGATCAATCTTCAAATGTGCTCCTAGACTTGGTTTTTGGTGAAGAATATCTTGACTTCAAAGCTTGGCAAGGGGACTTCAATGGAGGTTTTCTTTCTTGCTCTAGGATGAAGAATGTAGGGAATGAAGGAGAAGGAGGGAGAAGGGAGGGGTAGTAAGAGAGTTGAGGGAGAAGTGACACATGGCAAGGCATGGAAGGAGTAAGAGTTTTGGCCCCTACTACAATATCTACCAAGAAGGCTTCCTATCCCATTTAATTTAAATAATCCATCCTACTCATTTAAAATTCCCTACACCAATTAACATTTTTTTTCCATTTTTATTATTTCCCCTAGTTTCTTTATTTAATGTCCAATAAATTCTTATGAGATTTAAATTTACTTTTCACCCAATTTATCCTAACTTAAGAATATAAAGATATAATTGAACATATAAAGATGACATAAATATTAAAAGCATATAATTTAATATTTAAAATAAGTGCCTAGGGTTGGGGTCGTCACATATATGGTATATGGTATAGGGCATAGGATATAGTGTATAGGATATAGTAGGGTATAGAGTATAGGGTATAGGGTATATGGTATATTATATAGAATATAGAGTATAGTATATAGGGTATAGGGTATAGTATATAGGATATAGGGTATAGGGTATAGTATATAGGGTATAGAGTATATGATATAGTATATAAGGTATATGGTATAGGGTATAGTATACTCCCTCCGTCCCACAATTTTATGGACTTTTGCAAAATGCACGGGGATTAAGGAGAAATTATTATATTGAAAATGTTGTGAGTGTGAAAATAAAGTAGGAGAGAGAATGAGTGGAGAGAATAGTAAATTATAATGGTGATGTGAGTATTAAAATAATGTAGGAGAGAGAATGAGTGGAGGAAATAGTAAAGATTCATTTCCATTTTGGGAAAGTATATATTATTGTGGGACGCCCAAAATAGAAAGTTTACATATTATTGTGGGACGGAGGGAGTATATGGTATAGGGTATATGGTATAAAGTATAGGGTATATGATATAGTATATAGGGTATAGTAATTATTGTTTTTCTAAGGTACTTTTTTTTTCTAATTTATAACTATTATCATTATTTCTAACATGTATTATTCAATTATTACTTATTATTAATAATTTATAATATTAGTAATGATACTTTTTCTAGATATTTACTTATTTTATTACTAATTACTATTACTGTTATAATTATTTAATATTTTTATTTTTTTCAATTATTATTATGAGATAATATTATTTTATAGTTTAAATTATTATTATTATTAATTATTTTTATTAATTATTAAAGCTGAAATGTTCATATTAATAATTAATGCCGCAGGAAATGCGCTTATCAATCTTCCTCCACGTGGCAGGACTGATCACCTAGCTCCTTGACCTGAAATCAGAACCCACGACTAGCCGGATGTGTCTCCGGCTTAGACCATCGGGTGTGAGAGTAAGTATTTGATGATTGGAGAGCAAATACGTATTGAATAATGGAATTCTGATAACAAAATAGCAGTTACCTTATAACCGTGGTAGTGATGAAATATTTATAGTTGATGAATGCGATTATTTTTGGTGGGGCTATACATGAGCTCCGTGATTTATGGGACGGTTATTCATCATGTGAACGTGTCCTGAAACGGTCCCTGATTTGTAGGGATGCAGTTATGGAAAGAGTAATTGCACGTGCGCCTGTAACCGTTAGGTCGACGCTTGCTTTGGCAGGTCGAGGTCGACACTTGTGTTTGGGTCGACCTGACTGTCGAGTAGAGTTGGATCGTATCCGAAATATGACTGGGTCATACGGTCGGACTAAGTTAAGTCGGGACCTAGTAGGTCGGACAATGAACTTAATCGACTGATACATGAGGTGGGCCTTGAGCCATGTATTGATTGGGCCTAGCCCATAAAGAATAGTATGATGGCAATAATTGCTTGTGGATTGAGGCACTTTCTCGGCAGCGACTCGATACTTTTGGTATGTTCAATAATAATTTTTAAAAATTATTTAAAGTATTTTCATATTAAAAAAAAAAAGAATAATGTCTAAACATTTGTCTTTTATCTTCAACTTGCCACCGGACCTATGATGCGTAACATCAGATGAACTGCTTACTATTTAATTCTTGAAGCAAAATGACATGCAAAATATAAATTCGAATTTTAGATGAGTTATTAATATTGGAGGGTCCTTTGATTCTTGAATTCACACACATTAAAGTCTTTTGATTTGTCTTATCTAAAACTAGAGCAACTCCGTATTCAAGGACACGTGTGTATTTTATTTTATTTTACTGTTTAAATTAAAAAAAAATTAATTTAAAAAAAAAAATTTTTTTAAGGGCAAAATGGGAAAGAGACAACTTAGTGAGGGCAAAATGGAAAATTTTGCGTATGACACTATTCATTCAACTGTTCACATGGTGAGATGGCATATTGCCATTTATAATATAGATATAGAATATATTTGTGTGTTTCCAGTGGCGAAGCCAGGAATCGAAGGGAAGGGGGTCGAAAAAATACAATGTAAATTTTTTGTTACAGTAAGGGGTCAGATTTTATAAAATACCAAATTTTATCCTAAAATCAAAATAAAATATCAAAAATAGCACAAGTAAAAAATAAAAAAATCAAAACATGGGACCCCCTTCCTCTTCACTTAGCCTCGCCACGGTGTGTTTCCATGAATGAAAATGATGAAGGCCATTTTGGGCAATAGCCCGTGGGACAAAAAAGAGGCCCGCAGCCCTTGGCCCGTTTGGCCCGAAGCCCGCCGCCCGTGGGCCAGCCCGTATCCGGCTCGCCTACTTAGACGGTACAGGCCTCACCGAGCTTTTTGGACCACGGACGGGCCAAGCCCGCAGTCTTATGTGGCCCGTTTACCCTTTGTCCGTTTGGCCCGTTTTCCTTTTTTTTTTTTTTTTTAATGACGTTAATACGTTAACATTTGGATAAGAATAAACAAGAGCTTAGTGTCCAAGTGGTTAAGTGACACCCTATCCCTCCATTCAACCCGGTTTCGAATCCCCCCTACCCCCATTTCAGATTTTGTAAAAAAAAAAAAAAGGAGGAAATCCGTTTGGCCCGTGGATCCTTGGATCCGGACCAAACGGGCGGACCTCACATCGGTTTAACCCACGGGCCGAGCCGGGTTAAAGCCCGTTGATACACATGAACGGGCCGGGCTAAGCCCGTTTGTCCGCACTTACACGGGCCGGGCCGGCCCGGGTAACCCGCTTCTCCTTCATCAAATGAAAAGGTATCATTCTCTTTTGAAATTAATATTTTTACTAGTTTATTTTTAAATGAATACTCCCTCCGTCCCACTTCAATTGATACTTATTTCCTTTTTGGTCCGTCCCACTTCAATTGATATTTCCCAAAATAGAAAGGAATCTTCACTATTTACCCCACTCATTCTCTCTCCTATTTTACTTTTTCACTCACACCATTCTCTCTCCTAACTATTCCTCTCACTCATTCTCTCTCCTATTTAATTTTTCATACTCACAACATTTAACTTTTTCTCTTTCTTACATCACTTTTCCTTAATTTCCACACCCAAAAAGTTAGTCTCTATTGAAGTGGGATGGAGGGAGTATATCTATAGATTTATTTTTAAATACTATATTATTTCGCGCCTTTCTATTCAATGTAATCTATATTAAAGCAAAAAATAAAATGTAAATAATATATTCTATACTGTATTGATCAAGAAAAATAAATAATACCACGTAATTATTTAAGTTGATTGTAAATATGTTCAAAATAAGCAAAGACATCCTTAAATAAGCTAACTGTCAAAATATGTAGTACTTTATTTTTAATTTTTTCTACTAATAAATATGAGAAACTATTAATGTGCATGCACACTAATGGTTTTTCATAAAAATGTATTATAATTGTTTGTATATCTTTGCTAAATTACATTATTCTCTTTGCTCAATGCCACAAATGATATGTTAAATTCTTATAAAAATATACTCCCTCCGTCCCTAAATGTTTGTCCCATTTCTCCTTTTCCTTTGTCCCCAAAAGTTAGTCTCATTTCCAAAATTAAAGCTTCAAAATCACTAAATTTTCAAAACTTGTAACATTTAGGGACAGGGTATTACATAACGGCGGTGTATATTATCAATAATTTTCAAAGCGTTCGTAAAAATAACCAAAATTAAAGCTTCAAAATCACTAAATTAAAATGTTTGAAAAGTCAAATGGGACAAACATTTAGGGACGGAGGGAGTATTATATCCTTGCAACATTAATTTAAATTATTTTGATGTTTAATTATGTGATATTTTTTTAAAAATAGAAAAATATAAAATTTATTATGAACCTAATGAAGTACAGTAGTAATGTATACAACCTAATTTACCCATTTGTATCAAATAATGTAATGTATTCTAAGTGTCTAAAACATGTTATTTACTTTTCAAATTATTATCAAATAATGCAAAAAAAAAATGTCAAAATTGTCGCATTATTTGATACAAATCGCAAAAGTATGTTGCATTATTTGATAATATTTTGAAAAATACATAACATTTTTTAAATACTAAGACATATAGGGGTGTAATTGGTTCGGTCCATACCGCGGTTTAGTTCGATTTTCAAGCAATTGTAGTTTGGTTTGGTTTAAAAAAATTGTAAAACCTTGTTTTTCGGTTGGCCTGTGGTTTGGACTCCCAAACCACGGTTCGAGATTGCGAGATCAAACCACCAAACCGTTCAATATTAACCGTATATATGCATATCTTTTATCTTTACCTCACAGTTAGATTTGAAAATCTCTAATTTTATTTATTGTTTTTAGCCTATAACCCTTTTTTGTTTTGGTTAATCTACCTGTAATAATGTTAAATTCACTTTTTAGCACATAGTGATACAGGACAACATGGAGATTCAGCCACTGGTGCCCAGGCGAACGCCCCAGCTCACACCAGGCGCACGCCTCACCAAGAGCCAATCCAGCAGCGAGCTTCTGCTCTCCAAGCGGCCGCCCCAAACCTGCCCAGGCGCACGCCTCACCTTGGTTTGACGAGGGAGTTTCTGTTTGCTCTCCAGGCGTTCGCCTGACCTGCCTCCACGAGCCCACCTCGACGTTGTTACCCAGTTTCCTTATTTCGTTATTACTGATATTTGAACTTTAAGCTGGGGTTATTTTGGTCTTTGCTTTGCTACTTCGTTTTAGGGTTTTTAAGGAGTATTTAAACATCTTTATGGCTTTGAATAACTTAGTTTTGATGAGATAATTTTCAAGAGTTTTTCTCTTATTCTCTCAAAGGGATTCCAGCTTTATTGCTTCTACTCAAAATTCATTATTCGGCTGAACTCTGCGTGTCTGCGCTTTGCTATTCACGAATATTGCTTCCGTGCTGCATCAGTTGGTATCAAAGCAGGCTTTATCCTGTCTTTTCGTCAGTGAATCATTATGGGAGATCAAGCAACAAAGGCAGATATTGATGGCATATAACCACCACTATTGCTACTTTGACAACACAGGTTGCAGCCTTGGTGGCTGCTCAAAATTCTCGTGCTAATCGAAATCGGGGTGGCGAGAGAGACAGGGAGGTTGAACCGGTTTGACGTCCTAGAAGGGTAGAAAATCGAGATGAAGAGGATTCCAGTTCCAGTTCCGATGACAAGGTTAATAATGCTGAAGAGCCGGGTCAGGGTGATAATCGACACCGCCAGGATTATAGAATTAAGGCTGACATTCCTTTATTCTATGGAACCATGGGGATTGAAGATTTTCTGGATTGGCAGACTAATGTTGATCGATTTTTCGAGGTTATGGAGGTACCTACGAATAAACAGGTAAAGCTGGTGGCGATCCGATTGAAGAGTACTGTTATGGTCTGGTGGGAAAAGCTTGTTGATCAGAGGCGACGAAAAGGAAAGGAGCCAATTAAAACCTGGAGGCGTATGAAGCAGTTGATTTCTGAGCGGTTTCTACCGGCAGATTATGAGCAGACTCTATATAAGCTGTATCTGAACTGTGTGCAGGGCAAGAGAACGGTTGATGAATATACTACTGAATTTCAGAGGTATACAGCGCGGGTTAGGGTTGAGGAGACCGAGGATCAGAAAGTTGCTCGTTATATTAACGGCCTGAAAGGTTCAATACAGGAAAAGATGGGTTTGCATCAGGTTTGGACTTTGACGGACGCTTCCACTCTGGCCCTAAAAGCTGAACTTATGGAGAAATCGAGTTCGAAAAATTTTACCCCTTTTCGCAGATTTCCTCAACAAGGTAGTTCTGAAGCAGGAGCTGATAAGGACCCAACTCCGCAGGCTAAGAGTACAGGCAGCACTAGCTGTACCGCAGGGAATAAAACTCCAACACAGAAAATAGCAAATCCGTATGCCAAGCCAACAGGGGATAAGTGTTTTCGTTGTGGTGGACAGGGTCACAGGTCGAACGTTTGCCCCACCTGGCGAACTGCTGCAATTCTGAATGAGGAAGACGAGGAAGAACATGAAGCTGATGAGTATGAAGGGGTCAAATTTGCTGAATAGGAGTTTAAGGAGAGATTCGGGTGTGTGCTTCAACAAATGCTGCTTTCTTCCAAAGACGATGGCCAACTGAAAAATCTGTTGAGAGCACACTGTTCTGTTAACAACAAGGTATTACAGAAATTGGTTGAATTTTTTGGGTTAAAAACTGAACCTCATGAGAAACCTTATAGTTTGGGATGGGTGAATGAAGGTTCAGAACTCAGGGTATCACGAACTTGCAGGGTTCCTATTTCTATTGGCAAACATTATAAGGAGGAGGTCGTTTGTGACGTTCTGAATATGGACGTCTGTCATATATTGCTTGGTCGCCCTTGGCAGTATGACCATGACATTACTTATCGGGGAAAGGATAATGTGCTGATGTTCACATGGGGTAAACATAAAATTGATATAGCTCCTGTACTGCGTTTTGAGAAACTGGTTGAGAAAGAAAAGCCGGTCGTGATGCTTATACAGAACGAGAAAGATCTGACAGCAGCTATTGAAGAAGTATGGTGCTTTTGTCCGATAGTGATTAAGGGGTTGTTGGGTTCTGTTAGTGTAGAGATCGGGATGCCGAGAGATATTGAAGAACTTCTTTCAGGGTTTCAGGAGTTGATTTCTGACAAGTTGCCTAATGAGCTCCCTCCTATGAGGGACATTCAGCATCAGATTGACTTGATTCCAAGGGCTAGTCTGCCAAACCTCCCGCATTATCGTATGAGCCCTAAGGAGAACGAGATACTTAGAGAACAGATTGAATACTTTCTGTGAAAGGGGTTTATCAGGGAGAGTGTGAGTCCATGTGCAGTATCAGTCCTTCTTGTGCCAAAGAAGGGCAATCAGTGGCATATGTGTGTTGATAGCAGAGCCATCAACAAGATAACCATCAGGTACATATTTCCTATACCCCGTATGGAAGACATGCTTTATGAGTTATCCGATTCCAAGGTGTTCACAAAGTTGGATTTGCGCAGTGGGTACCATCAGATTCGGATCAGACCTGAGGATGAGTGAAAAACAGCTTTCAAGAGCAAGAATGGACTTTATGAGTGGTTGGTCATGCCATTCGGACTATCTAATGCCCCTAGCACCTTCATGAGGCTGATGAACCAGGTATTCTGACCTTTTATTGGCTCTTTTGTCGTAGTCTATTTTGATGATATCCTGATTTATAGGAAAGATAGAACGGTACATTTGGAGCACCTTAGACAAGTGTTGCAGGTTTTAAAAGATAACCAGTTGTATATCAATCTTAATAAGTGTACATTTTGCACCAACAAATTGCTTTTTCTGGGATTTTTGGTTGGTGAGGATGATGAGGAGAAAGTGAGGGCAATAAGGGATTGGTCGGCCCCAAAATCAGTCACGGAGGTGCGTAGCTTTCATGGCTTGGCTACTTTTTACAGGAGATTTGTGTGTGATTTCAGCACCATTACTGCACCTATTACCGAGTGTCTGAAGAGGACAAATTTCAGTGGGGTTTTGAGCAAGATCAGAGTTTTGCCCTCATCAAGGAAAAACTTTATGCCGCACCAGTTCTTACTCTACCAGATTTCGATAAGATATTTCAGGTGGAGTGTGATGCTAGTGGTGTAGGGATAGGGGCTATTCTCTCACAAGAAAAGCGGTCGGTGGCTTTTTTCAGTGAGAAGTTGAGTGAGGCTCGACAGAAGTGGAGTACTTATGACCATGAGTTTTACGCAGTTTTTCGGGCTTTACGGCAGTGGGAGCATTACCTGGTTCAGAGGGAGTTTATTCTGTTTTCTGATCATCTTGCTTTGAAGTTCTTGCATAGCCAGAAAGTGATAAATAAAATGCATGCTCGCTGGGTTAGTTATTTGCAGAAGTTTCCTTTTATTATTCAGCATAAGTCAGGAGTTCAAAACAAAGTTGCAGATGCTTTGAGCAGAAGGGCTTCATTGTTGATCACTTTATCCCAGGAGATTGTGGGTTTCGACTTGCTGAAGGATTTGTACGAGGATGATGCAGATTTCAAGGAGTTATGGGTGAAGTGTGTAGGCAAACATCCTAGTGCAGATTTTCACATCCGGGATGGCTTTCTGTTTAAAGGGGATTAGTTGTGCATTCCTATTTCTTCCTTACGGGAGAAGCTGATTCGAGATTTACATGGTGGGGGCCTTAGTGGACATTTGGGACGAGACAAGACTATTGCGGGTTTGGAGGAGCGATATTTCTAGCCTCATCTGAGGAAAGATGCTAGTTCAATTGTCAGAAGATGCTATACCTGCAAGGTTTCTAAGGGTCAGTCTCAAAATACTGGTCTTTATTTGCCTTTACCTATTCCTGATGATATTTGGCTGGATCTATCCATGGATTTTTTATTGGGTTTGCCTCGTACACAGCGGGGCATGGATTCTGTTTTTGTGGTGGTGGATCGGTTCTCCAAAATGTCCCATTTTATTGCTTGCAAGAAGACGGCGGATGCATCTAATATTGCAAAGTTGTTTTTTAGAGAGATTGTGCGACTGCATGGGGTTCCTAAGTCCATTACCTCGGACAGGGACACCAAATTCCTGAGTCATTTCTGGATTACTTTGTGGCGTATGTTCGGCACTTCGCTGAATATGAGTTCTACAGCACATCCGCAGACGGACGGACAGACGGAGGTTAATAACAGGATATTAGGTAATATGATTAGAAGTGTCTATGGAGACAAGCCGAAGCAGTGGGATTTAGCTTTGCCACATGTGGAGTTTGCTTATAACAGTGCAGTGCATTCGGCTACAGGGAAATCATCTTTTTCCTTGGTTTATACATCTGTTCCTAGGCATGTAATGGATCTGGTACCATTACCTAACGGTCGTGGTGTGAGTCAAGCTGCTGAAAATATGGCCAAGGATGTGCAAGCCGCCAAGGAAGCTTCCAAAGCTAAGCTAGAGGCTACAGGGTTGAAAAATAAGGCTGCTGCTGACAAAAAGAAGCGGGAGAAGATTTTTGCAGTTGGGGATGATGTCATGGTGTTCCTGCGGAAGGAGCGTTTCCCTGTAGATACTTACAAGAAGCTGCAACCTCGCAAGTATGGGCCTTTCAAAGCGACCAGAAAAATTAATGATAATGCTTATGTGGTGGCTCTTCCCGATGATTTGAACATTTCTAATACGTTCAATGTTGCTGATATTTATGAGTACCACGCGGATGGAGTTCTTTATCCGGATGTGAACTCGGGATCGAGTTCTTTAGAGGTGGAGGAGACTGATGCAGGACAACATGGAGATTCAGCCATTGGTGCCCATGTGGATGCCCCAGCTCACACCAGGCGCACGCCTCAGCAAGAGCCAATCCAGCAGCGAGCTTCTGCCCTCCAGGCGGCCGCCCCAATCCTGCCCAGGCGCACGCCTCACCTTGGTTCGAAACTTAAAATCAAACCACGGTTCGAACCTAGTGGTTTGGTTAGGTTATATTTGAATTTTTTTATTGTTCGATTCGATTTGTGATTTTTTCAAAACGATGACAGTGATTTGGTTCGTAAATTGGCATAAACTGAATTAAATCAAACCATTTACACCACTTGAAAAATAAGTTAAAATACATTATTTATTGATACAAATCACAAAAATACGTTTCACAATATATTATTATTCGATTGGCCAATGAATTCATTCGTGTATATATATACTCCCTCCGTTTCAGAAAATGCTTCACCTTTTATTCAAAATGGCGTCCCGTTTGAAGCTTCATCTTTTCTAAAATGGAAAAGTTTTATTAATATTCTATTATACCCACTGTTTTGGTCAAATTTCAACAATCGTTACCAATGACAAGAAAATGACTAAAGTGATAAGAATCAGGGTACAATGATTATCGAGTTGAATAGAAATGAACACAAGGTATTTGTTGACTAGGGAAAGCCCTTGAACAACTTATTCGCCGGCATAAAACCCCGGGAAGTTTTGGAACCTGCCTTGACCAAAAGTTTACTAAGTATTTAGAAGATTACAGAACTAGGAGCGTATACCAAGGGAGCTTAAGATAGAGTGAGCGAGTGTGTAATACAAGTGTTTTTCTCCCTATTTATACCTCAAATAACGGCTAAAACATTAGGAAAATAACTGCCCTAGAATCTCGGAAAACATGTTGATCTTTGCGGAGATATTTGTGCCACTTTGTTGATGGAGATGAAAGTGATCCGTTGCTGAAGATTTTGACGAAGAGACGTCGTTGAACTAGTCTTCTATTTCATTGACACGTTCCCTGAAAAATAGGATTCAACGTAACAAAAGTTTCAACCTGCAAAATGATCAAGATGTAGTAGGACAACTCAAGTTGTTAGTACCAAGATGTTACATGCAAGTTGTAAACAAGTTTGACTGAAAATGTAGGGCCTAACAATTGCCCCCAAACTTTTTAAATTTCGGATAAAGAATATAAAGAGATCAAAATTTAAAAAGTTTGTCAAAAATTAGATATAGAATACGGCGGTTTTAAATGAAAAGATTTTGATGGGACGGTTTTGGGGGTTTTCTAGGAAAAAAGTCATGATGCTTTTTGGTTTCCCAACCGCTTGCAACCTCTTTCAATAACTTAAAATCCTTCCTCCCCAACTCTCCTTTTCACAGAAAAGCTTCAAATAACAAGGGTTTTAATTTGTAGAGAAATCAAGGGGAAACCGTAAGAAGAAAATCAAGGAAAAATTTCTGGTGAGTTTCTCGTCCCTTCTCAATTTCTTGTTGGTAATTTTTTCTTCAAGTTTGTAATATGGGAAGAAAGAGGGTTAGTATAATCGAAAGTGATGAAGGTTTGCCGGAGGGTTTTATAACTCAAAATATGTTGAAAGATCCCGACAAAGAAAAATGCTTGATTCCTAAGGTCAACCTGGAAATTATTAAGAAAAATCACGCAATGCCATATGAAACCATCTTTTTCACCCACCCCGACTTGACCTCTGAGTGCTATTCCCCCGATTGGGTGTGCTTCCCGGAATATCCTTTCGTTATTGGCGTAAAATTCCCTTTTCCAGACTTAATTACTAGGTTTTTTACCTCCGCAAAACTCAACTATGCCCGAATCATGCCTCAAGGCTGGAGATGCTTACAAACCCTAGTTAGGTTAAATGAGGAAACTGGGTTGAATGTTGGTTTAGAAGAACTTGCCTATACTACTGATATAAGGGGTTTTGGCCTTGGGAGGTTTGGTTTTAGAGTTAAGACTGGTGGTGACCCTATTTTGGATTCGAACAATGACCCTGCTGACAGAGGTTGGAGGAACAAGTTCTTTTTTTCTAGGAAAGATAGCCTAGGACAAGAAGCTGGTGTGATATCGAAGTGGAGGTCCCAAGGTAGGGGAATTTTTCCTTTGATTTCACACATTTCTTAAAATCTTTGTACCCCTGATTTTAACCAACTTGAATTTTCTTTGTAGTAGCTGCCAAACTGAGCGTGTTTTTTCCAGAAAAAGAGGGGACAGAGGAGAATGTGAAGAAAATCTACGAGTTGGATCCATCAGTTAGGTCTTTCAAAGCATTCCCGGTCTTGTTTTCTGCAAACCTAGAAGAAGAACTTAACCCCGAAGAGTCTCTACCAGCTTCCATCGAGATGTCTACAGGTCTAACCTCTTAAAGTTTTTCCTATCTCCAATTTTCTCTAACCCTTTCAAGTTGTTCTGACTCTATGTCCTTTTGTCACAGCCACTCGTTCTAAAGCCACTATGAGTGCTTCAGACCTGCTTAGTGAAGCCAAAGCAAAGAGATCTATGAGGAAAGATGGTAAGCCTCCGACTCCCAACTCTATGGTATCCTGTAACGACCCTAACCCTAGGCACTCATTTGGCATCATTTTGTGTGCTTTTAAATATTATTATTAATATTGTGTTCAATTTTTATATACTTGATTTCTTATATTAGGATAAAATGATAAGGAAATAAATAGTGTTCTAAAGGAAAAGTAATAATTAGAAATAAATAAAGTAATAGATTGGAGTGGTAATAAAATGGACAAATAAAATGTTATGGGTGGGGAGAATTTATTTAAATTGTTGAAAGAGTTTAAGGGGATATTGGGATGTGGGGGACAACTCCCTAAAAACCCTCCCCTTCTCTCCCTTGGCCGCCCCCCCCCCTCTTCCTTTATCCATTCTATACTCCACCTCCCTCCTTCCTCCTTACTCCATCATTTCTTTCTCTTTCTCTTCACTTCATCTTCCATAGAAGCTTAATGAACTCCCTCCATTCCAAGAGTTCTTTTCAAGACCATTTCTTGCTCAAATTCAAATCCAAGTGTCCTTTGGTGAGTAGTTCATCCAAGGGAATTGATCAAGCCTAGAAAATCATCATCTTCTCTTGTATTGGCAAAAGTGAGTTATTATGACCCTTTCTTTCCTTAAATGTTCATGAATATTTAATGTTGTTATTGTTGTCCTAATGGCTATTTGATGCTTTGGGGAATCCTTCTTGGATTTGAGGAAAATGTTAATGTTATAGAAAGTGTGTTGTTCTTGGAAGTGTTAAAGAGTAGAAGTAAATGAGTTGAGTTGGATAAAAATGGAAATCTTGAAAATTGGTAGTAATTGGGGTGAAAAACCAAGTAGTAATGATCTAGTTTAAGGGCATGGTACTTTGGAGATTAAATGAGTGAGAAGGAAGTAACAAAGTTAGAATTTTCCCTTAGGTTCACAAATTAGAAGGCTCTTGGTTGGAAGATTGGTTTATTGGAAATCATGTAATAAATGATTTAGATTTATAACACATTTGGGTCTAAAATGATTTAGTATGTGAAGTATGAAGTTAGTAAGCTTTCTAGGTATACACAAAATAAAGGAATCTTGGTTGGGAACAAATGGGTATAAGTGATGAAGGATTTATACTTCTATGTTGATTCTGGGCTCAGGTCACGAGTCGTGCCCTGTGGCACAAGTCGTGCCTGAGGTGTGGGACGAGTCGTGACTAGGGTTATAAGGAAGTCGTGCCTTGTAAGGGACGACAGATTCGAGGAAGGTGCAATGGGCACGAGTCGTGCCCCGGGGACGAGTCGTGCCCCGACCCGGTTTTTCACATCAAATTTAGAGCTGTTTAAACCTAACCAAACTCGAACCGAAATAGAATCTCTTTAACCTAGATTAAAGTAGAATATTTTGGCTACACATTAATATCCTAAGTGATCAAAATGGAATTGGGGAAGTACTTTAAATGTTACTTGGAAAATGCTAGTTAACCTAGTTTGGTAACTTAACAGAAATGATTCCAACTTGGTAGAGTTAACTGGGATCCTTATAGAGATCATATATTATCGTATAATGTCTAAGTAAGATAGGTTGATGATATCTCATTATCTTACTGGAGTATTTATTCATGGATTGTATTATGCTTAGCGTGTTACATAAATGCTGCACTCTGATTATTGGTTGAACATGAGTATATTTTACCATGTGACTATATTGCTTATTTATGCATAGTGTGTTAAAGAAATGTTGCACTATGATGTTGGTTGAGCATGAGTATATATTACCATGTTGCTATGTTGTTTATCCCCTTTGTGGATTTATTCAAGTATCTATTATGTGCTTGATTATGTGTGAGTCGGGCCGACATTTGGGGGTATAACATAATACGATCAATTCTGGAAGTGTGACCTAATGTGATCGGATTATGTTATACCTGTGACCGTCCCCTTCTGTGGCCACAGTTTGGGGTATAGCATCTGTAGTGAGCCAAAAGCCTTACAGCAGTTGCTACTGTCTTATTTGGTTCCCCGAAAACGGGTCTTATAAGACGTGAGTATTGCTTAAGCAGCTCACTGTAAGATTGGAGTATTATTATACCCAATGTTGTACGACTACTGTTCAGACGGGAAAAGGTAAACCAAGGTAATGTAAGGTGTTTACAGCTTTCCCAACGTGTTATGTGCAACTTGTTATGTGTTGCATCTTATATGGCATATTGCTGCATTCATAATAGCTTGCTGAGATTTATTCTCACCCCTCTCCCTTTAGGTTTTAGATTCCGAGACAGTGGACCGGCCAAGTAAGGGCGGTAAGGAGTTTGGAGGTTATATTTTGGGGATTGTCGGGTTGATTTGATTGGTATAGAAAATGTACTTTAGTATAAACCATTTATGGGAATTGTATTATTTAATCTTCATTCATTGTTATAACCGATGTCTTTTTGTAACTAACAGTTTCGTACTTTCTAAGTTAGTCAACTATTTCTCCGTTGTGAAAAGGTGTAGACTTATTTTGAAAATGGTTATAATACTTATATTTATTTTGAAAGTTTTAAATAAAGATTTTAAAAGTTTTTGATATTTGGGTTAGTTTGAGGACGCTCCAGCTTGGGACACGTGTAGGTTCCGGGTCGGGGTCCTCACAGTTGGTATCAGAGCTCGGTTAGAGTTCTCGGGTAGAGTCTAGCTGAGTGAGGGTGTGCGATAACTTACGTCGAGAGTTTAATGCAGGAATTTGTTCAAAGACAGAAAATGATATTGACCAACCGAGGAATCAAGGAAGGGTGAGTTATGGAAAGATAGATTTCCCCACCATCATTTGAGGTATTGTACCTGTCTCAGGAATTAGGGTTCATACTTTTATAAATCCTCGTGCATTCGTTCTCATGTGGCATTACATTTCATCTTTATGTGCATAATTGGCCTAAAAGTTGTTTTATGTGCTGGAGGTTCTACTCCTATGGGGTCGTACCTCGAATCATCCTTAATTATCTTAGTAGTTGTGATTAAGTGGGCATGTATTGCCGGTGGATTTGGTCGAGTTACCAATCCGTGAATCATCGCTATATTCACCTGAATTATTTGAGTAGTTGTTGTGTTTGAGGAGGACTGTCGCAAGAAGCGAGTCTCCTTATCTACGATTGATTTACCTCTGAGTGTAATTGAGTCGGATAAATTATTAATTGATATTATGTCACATATGCGTAAATGTCGAAAGTCTGACCTAAGGAATGTGAAGGTTATTTGGGGTTGTGCGATATGTTTGATTTAAAATACACTTAAGTTATCTCATGTACAGTGGTAAATGAATTTGCGAACTCTTAGTTGAGGTTAGGTATACGACCTAATTAAGAGTAGTTATAATTGTATAACGTGCGTGAGTATTTATACATTGGTGTCGCGTGGTAGAGACTAGGTATATGAGACTAGTATTGGAAGTGATAGTCTAAGTGAGATTATATGAGTTATAAAATATCGCGAGTACGAGACCTTATAAAACTAATATAACTTTGCCTTATGTGTTATTAGTGGACTAAGTGGTGTTTTCTACGTGAGTTTCAAAATGGGTTTTCATCAGGTATCATACCAGGATATTGAAGCTGTGAGTTGATATAAGGTACTATTTTAGTATTCGGGTTCGTAGATAGAGGACACTAATTGGGATGACTGAATTAATGATTCATTTTGGGGGAAATTATTTGATAAAGAGGATAAGGAGCTTAGTGAATCTCCATAAGGGTAAATTGTTACTATATTTAGAAAAGATGATAATTGGTGGTTAATTATAAGGTTATAGAGATCTTAAATAAGTAACTGTGAAGAATAAGTATTCGTTAGCACTTGTTGACGATTTGTATAACTGATTTTAGAAATGAGTAGGATATTCAATGGATATTAGTTAAATTTTTCGGAGTATTACAATTACAGTGAAATTTTGCTTTAAGGATATACTTAAGACAACATTTATATCTAGTATGACCGTTTTGATTTGTGGATCGTGTATTAGTTATGGAGAGGTAAATAGGGTAAACGCGAAGAGGTATAATAGATGTAATTATCGGTGAATTATAAGATCAACTTTAGGAATTGATAAATGTATATGGTTGTTTGGAGAGACGATTATCATTAGTTGAGAAATAGAATGAGGATAAATCTTATTGGAAGACGGAGTACTTTAGGATGATTACACCGTATGGATTGACTTGTTGCGAGACTCATATGAAGGATGGGTGTGATGCTTGGAAGATGTAGACGTTATATGGATTTTGAGTTGTTGACGGTTATTGGGAGGTAAGTTAGTTTATACTGTTAATGTTTAATTGCAAATTGGGAGTGATTGATCTATGTGCGTTCCAGTTGTATCTCTTATTAGGAAATCATGGTATTTGATCGGAAACTAGATGTTTACAATACGTTGTTATTAAGTATAATTCCAATCTCAAAGGTAGGAAAGAGATGACTCAAATTAAGTAAAAGTGTTGAATATTTAATTTGAGGAATTATTGAATTGAGGATGATTTATCAGGGTTACTATTTTAATGAATGTTATAGTGTTAATTATAAAGGATAGTATTTGTATTCCGAGATTGTGTTTCCTTATAAAGAATTTAATTAAGTAAAAATTATTATGTTAGAATTGTTCTAAATGTGCTTTAAAACTTTGGATTGTATATTGGACTTCGGTATGAGCAATTGTGCCCTTCGGGGATAATTGATTTAATAAGGTCAGTAAACCATTTTCGTGTAAATTGAAATCTGTGAGTAATTTAACTATCTACCACTGGTATGGGACGGTTGTGGATAATTAAATCACTCGAGTTATTTTATTAGCTTATCAATCTTTTGAAATTCCTTGAAATTGTGAGTGGTTTAGTTAATTAAAACTGGTATGGGCCGGTTTTAAATAAATAAACCATTCGGGTCTCTTTGAATCTCTTTTTATATTATCCTTTGGAATTCGGAAAGATGCTGTAATTTTAGAAAGAATGGGTATCCTAAAGATGTAAATTGTTCAGAAGCAAGTAGAAATTTCAACACTAGTTTCCTTATAATGATTTATTATATTCAAGTTTTGGTCCGGGAAATGATTTGGTAAATGTGGGGTTATTGTGGTGTCGATCACAATAGACTCGATTTTGTTTTGGAGTTGGATCGGCTCCGTTGTGGGCGGCCCACCCTTCAATTTGAATATTGATTTGTCACTAGTCCTGAACATAATTGGAACATCGAATTGTGATAATAGAATGTCGACGTTAGAAGATTTATTAAAATATTTAGAGTTCTGGGTTGAACTTGAGAGTTTTAACACTATAGATTTTGTGAATTAGTTGCATTGGGAGTAATGAAGGGTATGTTATTTTGTTATAGAAAATTGAATTACATTTTCTACTCGTTATATATATAGCTTGATGAAATGTTATTAATAAAGTCCTCACATATGTTAGGGGATAGTTCTATTGTATTAAACCCATAGTGTTAAATGGATTAGATAGACATCGTTCGGGAAGGTTCTCTGGGAAGGTAGGAATGCTACTAAGTTTAACCTTGTGAAAAGTTGAGGAATCATTACTTGTTGTTGATGATATGCTACGGGCATGAACAAGGGATGTTAGTGGTCAATAGTACGTATGGTTACCAGTGGTAAGTGCGTATAATAGCAGTTATCATTCTAACATCGAGATAAAACCGTATGAGGCATAGTTTGGGAAGAAAATATCGATCTCTAATTTGTTGGGTTGAGGTTAGAGAAGCAAGGCCTAAGGTAGATTGGCGCCAAAATTTGTTAATCCATTTGAAGTTTTAGAAAGGGTTGGTGATTTGACTTATAGACTGACTTGAAGCAAATTGTAGAGTATTTGAAGTTTTAATGTGATATTGTAATGTGTTTGGTAACATAAGTTGTAATACTTTTATTTATTTATATTTTCATTGAGATCGTGAAAATTCGAGTTGGTGATAATTGTATAGTATGCTTGGGTCATTAAGTGGTAACATCATATTATTAATGGAATTTGAAATCTTGAAGAGGAATCACAGCATTGAAGAGATTATTTGGGAATTGAAGTCCGAGGTATACTTGTAACCGAGGCGGGTTGATCAGTTAGGTTAGTGATAGTCAAATTCGGGACGAATTTTCTTTAAGGGGGGGTGAGTGTAACGACCCTAACCCTAGGCACTCATTTGGCATCATTTTGTGTGCTTTTAAATATTATTATTAATATTGTGTTCAATTTTTATATACTTGATTTCTTATATTAGGATAAAATGATAAGGAAATAAATAGTGTTCTAAAGGAAAAGTAATAATTAGAAATAAATAAAGTAATAGATTGGAGTGGTAATAAAATGGACAAATAAAATGTTATGGGTGGGGAGAATTTATTTAAATTGTTGAAAGAGTTTAAGGGGATATTGGGATGTGGGGGACAACTCCCTAAAAACCCTCCCCTTCTCTCCCTTGGCCGCCCCCCCCCTCTTTCTTTATCCATTCTATACTCCACCTCCCTCCTTCCTCCTTACTCCATCATTTCTTTCTCTTTCTCTTCACTTCATCTTCCATAGAAGCTTAATGAACTCCCTCCATTCCAAGAGTTCTTTTCAAGACCATTTCTTGCTCAAATTCAAATCCAAGTGTCCTTTGGTGAGTAGTTCATCCAAGGGAATTGATCAAGCCTAGAAAATCATCATCTTCTCTTGTATTGGCAAAAGTGAGTTATTATGACCCTTTCTTTCCTTAAATGTTCATGAATATTTAATGTTGTTATTGTTGTCCTAATGGCTATTTGATGCTTTGGGGAAGCCTTCTTGGATTTGAGGAAAATGTTAATGTTATAGAAAGTGTGTTGTTCTTGGAAGTGTTAAAGAGTAGAAGTAAATGAGTTGAGTTGGATAAAAATGGAAATCTTGAAAATTGGTAGTAATTGGGGTGAAAAACCAAGTAGCAATGATCTAGTTTAAGGGCATGGTACTTTGGAGATTAAATGAGTGAGAAGGAAGTAACAAAGTTAGAATTTTCCCTTAGGTTCACAAATTAGAAGGCTCTTGGTTGGAAGATTGGTTTATTGGAAATCATGTAATAAATGATTTAGATTTATAACACATTTGGGTCTAAAATGATTTAGTATGTGAAGTATGAAGTTAGTAAGCTTTCTAGGTATACACAAAATAAAGGAATCTTGGTTGGGAACAAATGGGTATAAGTGATGAAGGATTTATACTTCTATGTTGATTAAGGCTCAGGTCACGAGTCGTGCCTGTGGCACAAGTCGTGCCTGAGGTGTGGGACGAGTCGTGACTAGGGTTATAAGGAAGTCGTGCCTTGTAAGGGACGACAGATTCAGAGGAAGGTGCAATGGGCACGAGTCGTGCCCTGGCCTGGTTTTTCACATCAAATTTAGAGCTGTTTAAACCTAACCAAACTCGAACCGAAATAGAATCTCTTTAACCTAGATTAAAGTAGAATATTTTGGCTACACATTAATATCCTAAGTGATCAAAATGGAATTGGGGAAGTACTTTAAATGTTACTTGGAAAATGCTAGTTAACCTAGTTTGGTAACTTAACAGAAATGATTCCAACTTGGTAGAGTTAACTGGGATCCTTATAGAGATCATATATTATCGTATAATGACTAAGTAAGATAGGTTGATGATATCTCATTATCTTACTCGGAGTATTTATTCATGGATTGTATTATGCTTAGCGTGTTACATAAATGCCGCACTACGATTATTGGTTGAACATGAGTATATTTTACCATGTGACTATATTGCTTATTTATGCATAGTGTGTTAAAGAAATGTTGCACTATGATGTTGGTTGAGCATGAGTATATATTACCATGTTGCTATGTTGTTTATCCCCTTTGTGGATTTATTCAAGTATCTATTATGTGCTTGATTATGTGTGAGTCAGCTGACATTTGGGGGTATAACATAATACGATCAATTATGGAAGTGTGACCTAATGTGATCGGATTATGTTATACTGTGACCGTCCCCTTCGTGGCCACGGTTTGGGGTATAGCATCCGTAGTGAGCCAAAAGCCTTACAGAGTTGCTACCGTCTTATTTGGTTCCACTGAAAAACGGGTCTTATAAGACGTGAGTATTGCTTAACGGCTTCAGTTGTAAGATTGGAGTATTATTATACCCAATGTTGTACGACTACTGTTCAGACGGGAAAAGGTAAACCAAGGTAATGTAAGGTGTTTACAGCTTTCCCAACGTGTTATGTGCAACTTGTTATGTGTTGCATCTTATATGGCATATTGCTGCATTCATAATAGCTTGCTGAGATTTATTCTCACCCCTCTCCCTTTACTGTTTTAGATTCCGAGACAGGTGGACCGGCCAAGTAAGGGCGGTAAGGAGTTTGGAGGTTATATTTTGGGGATTGTCGGGTTGATTTGATTGGTATAGAAAATGTACTTTAGTATAAACCATTTATGGGAATTGTATTATTTAATCTTCATTCATTGTTATAACCGATGTCTTTTTGTAACTAACAGTTTCGTACTTTCTAAGTTAGTCAACTATTTCTCCGTTGTGAAAAGGTGTAGACTTATTTTGAAAATGGTTATAATACTTATATTTATTTTGAAAGTTTTAAATAAAGATTTTAAAAGTTTTTGATATTTGGGTTAGTTTGAGGACGCTCCAGCTTGGGACACGTGTAGGTTCCGGGTCGGGGTCCTCACATATCCAGCTCAAAAGTAAGCGCATCCAAGAAGAAGGATAAATCAAAGAAGAGGAAGCTGGTGGAGGGTAAAGTCACTGAAGATTTGTTGAATGTGGAGAAGATGAGGGGAGAGTTTGGTGCTTTTTTGGACCAAGTTAATCTGTTGAAAGTCAAGGCTGCTAGATACAGTCATGAAGCTGAGGAGGCAAGGAAAGAAACCAAAACGAAGGTTAGCGAGGTAGAGAGCTTGAAGAAAGTTATTGGTGCTTTGAGAAAAGATTTGGTGAATGTTTGTGCTGAAAAGACGAAGGAGAATGAAGCTCATTTACAAGAGCTTGAAGTGACGAGGGAAGACTTCAAGTTCAATACTACCAAGGCACTGCTGGAAACTAGAATTCAACTTATGGAGGAGTAGAGGAACGGACAAGCTCCAACCTGGGACTTGGAGGAGGAGAAAAGAACTTTAGAAGACCACATTGGAGAACCAGTGGACGGAGAGGAGGTGAACTCACCAGCCCTTGAAGCTATTAACCAACTGGTTGAGGATGCTAACAACATTTTGAGTACCACAGTGGTTACTCAAGCTGAAGAAAAGGATTAAGAGAAGGAAACAAATACAACACCAGTGGCAGCAGGCCAAAATGTTTAAACAATTTGAAAGTTTTTTAAGTAGTTTGGAAGGAGGAGAAACAAAAACAATTTCTTTTTTGCTTATTTGCCGCACCATTGGTGGGCATCAAATGGGGGGTATGTCCCCAAAACAAGTTTATTTTGGTATGTAATGGCTCATAAGAGCCCAAACAATTCATTTGGGGGTACTAGGTTGGTCTAGTACTCCAAGCTTTCTTAGGTTTTTAAGGGATTGGTTGGCTTACCCAACTTGTCCTTCAGTTGCAAAAATCTTTTGGGAACATTTCAAAGTTTATAAAAGTATTTTAGGCTTTTCAGAAATACTTGCTTGTTCATAGATAACATGATGATGTTATAAACAGTAGGTAACATGTTAATGTTACAACCAACAGTCACAACTTGAATAAGTGTGAAATCGTGCGCCCAGGCGAAGGTGTCAAAACCTTAAATCTTTAGAAAAGATGTAAATCTTTTAACCATAAGTAATATGTACCTTTGATAGAGGTAAGTCATTTGAAGAAACAGAACATGTATCAGCCGTCCTGGCGTGTCAACATGTTCCATCCCTCTCCAGCTAAAGTTTCAACATGTTGGAGCCGTACCGGCGTGTTAACATGTTGAACTTTTCATCCTCAGGTTTAAACATGTCGGAGCCGTACTAGCGTGTTGACATGTTTGACCTGCTCCAATTTAGGTCTCAACATGTTGGAGCCGTACTGGCGTGTTAACATGTTGAGCCTACTCCACTTGTTCAAGTTGTATACCTTGCAAAACAAATTCATGTTAGGATTGGGTGTTAGCGTAGCTAACACCCCTCCGATACTTAAGTCAGTAAGGATTTCTAATAAAATTGAAAATTGAAATACGCAAATGAACTTGGCACAAATTAAATCATACCTGAGAAGTCTAGTTGTTAACAACTTAACTTACATAAAATAAAGCTTTAAATGAATGGCATTCCAACTCCTAGGGACCCTTTCTCCACTTGGGGTTGACAGCCAATATGCTCCTTTTCCAGCTTCAGCATCGATGAGATATGGTCCCTCCCACTTGGGAGCTAATTTACCTGCATTTAATTCTCTTGTATTTTGAAATACTTTTCTCAAAACTAAATCACCAACCTGGAATCTTCTTATTCTGACGTTCTTGTTGTAAGATCTAGCAATCCGTTGTTGATAGGCTGCCATCCTTATCTTGGCTAAATCCCTGATCTCATCAATTGTATCTAAATCTTGGGTTAGCAAGAGATTATTTTCATCTTGAGTTAATAAACCATACCTTGCTGTTGGGATTGTCACCTCGACCGGGATTACATCTTCCGCTCCAAATACCAAGGAATATGGAGTTCTACCTGTGGCCCCTTTTGTAGTGGTCCTGTCTGCCCAAAGTACAAGTGGTAACTCTTCAGCCCACTTTCCTTTCTTTTGATCTAGGCGTTTCTTCAAGTTGTTCACGATCAACTTGTTGCTTGATTCAGCTTGACCATTGGCTTGAGGGTGGACAGGTGTGGACATGATCAACTTGATGCCCCAGCGAGCACAAAAATCTCTAGTTTTCTTACTTATGAATTGGGATCCATTATCACATATGATCTCTGATGGTACGCCAAACCCGCTAATAATATTTTTCTTTAAAAATGAAATTACCTCCTTGTCTCTCACTTGCATATAGGCCTCTGCCTCGATCCATTTTGAGAAATAATCAGTCATTGCTAACATGAACACTTTGCCTCCAGGAGCCTTAGGCAACTTGCCCACAATATCCATGCCCCATTGCATGAAAGGCCAAGATGAGACGATAGAGTGTAGAGGCTCTGCAGGTTGATGCAAGATGTTCTTTGTGTCTCGACGGGCATCACATTTACGCACATAGCTCATGGCATCTTGACGCATGGTTGGCGGTAATAACCGAGTCTTGAGAGCCTTTGATGCCAATGCTTTCCCACCAGAATGATTTCCACATATTCCTTCATGGATTTCTTTTAGCACCAGTTCAACTTGCTCATTATCGATACACCTTAAATAGTGCCCTGCAAAAGATCTCTTAAACAGCACATTATCTATTAAAACGAAAGTTGAAGTACGAATCTTAAAAGATCTAGCACTCTTAATATCTGGCGGAATAGTCCAAAGTTGAAGGAACTCAATTATGGGTTGGGTCCAAGATGGACTTGTATCTTGTGCCCCCTTAGATTGAGTAACTTCTTGAGTTTCCTCAACTTGGTCTATTGCTGGGAACTTAACATAAATAATGGGAATATTAGTATGCAACATAGACTTGCAAGTTGAACCCAAGTTGGCCAACTCATCAGCTTCTGTATTCTCTTCTCTAGGGACCTGTTCCAAAGAGAATGATATGAATTTTGAAGCCAAAGCTTTAACATGTTGGAGATATAGAGTCATCTTGGACTGCTTCGCCATATAACTGCCATTGAAATGGTTAGCGAGCAATTGGGAATCAACATATACATTTATATGAGTAATATTTAAACTTAAAGTTGTAGTTAAACCCATAATTAAAGCTTCATACTCAGCTTCATTATTTGTTGCATTGAATTCACATGATACAGCTTGAGGTATGATATCACCTTGAGGGGATTTTAGAACTATTCCCGAAGCCGGTTCCTTTGGAATTTGAAGCTCCATACAGTAAAAGGTGTCCAAAATCTAGGAACTATTTTACCTTCAAGTGTTGCACTTCGAGTTCTACCTCGGACCGCAAACTTGGACTAAAATCTGCTACAAAATCGGCTAGGGCACGAGATTTGATAGGCGTCCTTGGCTCATATGAAATGTCGTACGTGCTTAACTTGACCAGACCACTTGGCCAACTTTGCCCGACATTTACGGAGTTCTCAACACATTTCTCATAGGATAGTTAGTTCTAACAGGTTATAGATTGTGTTTCAAAATAATGACGCAGTTTGGTAGCAGCAGTAGTTAAAGCTAGAATTAACTTTTCAAGATGAGAGTACCTTGTTTCCGCATCTAGTAAAGACTTACTTATATAATAGACGGGATGTTGTTCACCTTGGATCTCTTTCACCAACCTTTTGCACTAACCGCATTCTCGGATACGGCTAGATATAAATAAAGATGCTCACCACGTTACGGTTTAGCAAGTAGGGGTGACATCATCAAGTATTCTTTAAGTTGTTTAAAAGTTTTGCCTCATGTTGGTCGAGTCCATTGGAAGAGTTTATTCTTTCTTAGCACTTCGTAGAATAACTGCACTTATCGGATGATTTAGATATAAATCTATTTAGGAAGCTACTCTACTGTTAACCTTTGGACATTTTTGATATTCTTGGGAGATTCCAAGTTGAGAATAGCTTTGATACATTCGGGACCGGCTTCAATTCCTCTCTTAGTCACCATATAGCCCAAGAATTTTCTGCTCTAACACCAAAATTGCACTTTCTTTGGATTAAGCTTCATGTTGAAAGCTTTCAAGATGTTGAACGCCTCGGCAAGATGCTCCACGTGATCTTCAATATGCTTGGATTTTACCACCATATCATCTATGTAGACTTCCATCGTCTTGCCAAGTTGATCTTTGAACATCTTGTTCACCGGCCTACGATTAGTTGCCCCCGCATTTTTAAGACCAAATGGCATAGCAATATAACAATATATACCTTAAGGAGTCATGAATGTCGTATCCTCTTGATCGAGGGCTCCATTTGAATTTCTTGAAAACACGAGGACGCATCCATGAATGTCAAGATATCGTGGCGGTTTGTCTCATCAACTAGAGAATCAATATGAGGAAGAGGGAATGGATCTTTCGGGGCGAGGCCTTGTTCAAGTACGTGAAGTCCACGCATACTCGCCACTTGCCGTTCCTCTTCTCTACCACCACAACATTGGCTAACCACCTTGGATATTGAACTTCTTCGATCATCTTGGACTTCAAAAGCCTCTCAACTTCATCCTTTATGATGCGGTTCCGCTCACGGGCAAACTTTCTTCTTTTACGGTGGACGGGATGGATGGTTGGATCAATGTTTAATTTGTGAGTAATGATGTCCTTGCTTATTCCTGTCATGTCCTCATGCTTCCATGCAAAACAACACTTCTGACTCTTCAAGAACTCAATCAGCTCCTCCTCAATTTCGGATGGAAGATCTGTACCAACTTGCACTTGGGCCTCGGGGTTTGACTCATCAACGAAACACTTTTCGTCTCATGCTCCCTTTGCTTCAAGAACATCCTGGGCCTTTTTCTTTAATTGCTATGCTTGACGAGGGACCGAACTTGCTTTCATATTAACCTTGTAGCACTCTTTAGAAGCCTCGCTCGATTTCCCTTCAACTTGGCTACACCCGAGGTGTTGGAAACTTGACGCTTGGTGATAAGTTGACGGCACGACCTTCATGTTGTGGATCCAAGGTCTTCCCAAAATGACATTGTACGAGGAAGAGCATTCAATCACACAGAACCTTTCCATAGAATTCATACCCTCCAAATAGATAGGCAACTTGATTTCTCCGACTGTTTGCTTCACTTCACCACTGAACCCTACCAGTACGGATTAATTCTTTACAACTTCGGACAAATGAATGCCCATATCTTCAAGAGCATGAGTGAAGATTATGTTGACTGAGCTGCCGCCATCAATCAGAATTCTCTTGATCACGCAATTAGCAATCTGCACCTGGACAACTAGACCATCATGATGGGGGTCCAACGTGTTGTCCTTATCTTCATCTTCAAAGGAGATAACCTGACCATCTGTGAAGTCACTACGCCTTGAGGGCAATTCTGACTGATCCTCCTTAGAACTCTTAGCATGACGCTTGGCTGCAGAGTAAGTTGTGCCACAAATATGGGACCCACCTGAAATAACATTTACTACCTTGGTGGCTGGAGGAGGTGCAACTTTCTCGAGTCTAGACTGTTCACCAGAATCAGGCTCTTTGGACTCACTCTTGACCCTCTTCTTACCCAACAAATCCTTAAGAAGACCCTTGACAATAGATGAGCAATCTCCTTCCTCAAGGCAAAACAATTCTCAGTGGTATGCCCAAAATCCTCATGAAACGCGCACCACTTGGACTTGTCCTTCCAAGTTGCGGGCTGGTCACTCTTCTTGGGCCATCTTGCTTTATCTCCAAGATTTCCCATGGCGCACAGGATTCCTGCAATGTCCACAGAAAAGCAGTATTCAGAAATTTTTGGATAATCATTATCATCCCCATCTTGGTCATCATCTACAAAATGAACTTTAGAAGATTCAGATTTAACAGGGGGTTTGCCCCTGTTAGACTTATAATGATGGGAATCCGATTTTCTGTCAGAGGGCTCAAATAGAGGAGTAGGGGTCCTCCCAATTGATTTCCCCATTGCCAGGCTGTCATCCTCCAATCTGATGAATGGCAAGGCTGCGGTTCCGATTTCTTCAAGTTGTTTCAGAGTCATCATCACCAACTCATTATAAAATAGAGAGCTCTTCTTCAAGCCTATATGGAATGCTTCCGTAGCTGTGGACACATCCAAGTTGGGTATAGTCACTGCCTCCTTGTTAAACCTGTGCAAATATTCTTTAAGACTTTCGTTAGGCTGTTGCGCAATTCTATAAAGGTCACTAGTCAACTTGTCAAATGCCCTATTGCACGAAAACTGATTAATAAACATATTGACAAGTTGAGCATAAGAAGAAATAGAGTTTAGAGGAAGTCCTGTTAGCCATTTTAAGGCCGGTCCTGACAAAGTTGAGCCAAAGCCCCTGCAAAACATGCTTCTTTAAAAACAGGGGGGATACTTATGATATCCATTTGATTCCCGATACAAAGAACACATGCTCGTGGGTCGGTGCTTCCATCATACTTCTTCATATGAGGGACTGAAAACTTCTTTGGGATCTTCACACTAGCTATTGCTGGAACAAAACGAGATTCGTTATAACAAGTTGGAGAAACTTGGTGATACGGCAAGTTGACTCCAGGCACGCTTCGAAGCAAATCTTTTATAGTCTGCATTTCCTTAACAAGTTGACTCTCTGCGAAAAGAGGATTGTTATTAAACTGAGGTGCAGAAGTATCAAAAGTATTAAAGAAACTCCCTATTTGCCCCATTGAGGGTGTAGCATAGGTGTAACAAGATGACAACACAGGTTGGCTAGCTGGAAGGCTGAATCTTGGTTGCTCGATTGGAATGGACGTCACAATTGTGCTTTCTACTGGCAAGGTGCCGGACATAGGGATATCTCCAAAATGACTAGGTCCTGTACCTGCACCAAACAGAGATCTAGGATACAAAGGTGAAAATGGAGTAGACACTTGAGTTTCATCTTGCTTCCCTTTACGCATGGCATCAATGGCATTGAATATCATGGTGTTTGTATGCTCCTGAGCATCCAACCGGTCATTCACTTTCTTTAACATATCGGCCATGTTGGACATTATCTCCAAATTGACAACTTCCGAATTCAAAGATGGACTGCCTTGGACGCCGGAAACAGGAAGCGGCCGACTCCTCTCACCTTGACTGCCGGACGATGGATTAGTCATTTCTACGCAAATAATCAAAGTTTCCCACAGACGGCGCCAAATTGTTTTGGTCAAATTTCAACAATCGTTACCAATGACAAGAAAAATGACTAAAGTGATAAGAATCAGGGTACAATGATTATCGAGTTGAATAGAAATGAACACAAGGTATTTGTTGACTAGGGAAAGCCCTTGAACAACTTGTTCGCCGGCATAAAACCCCGGGAGGTTTAGGAACCTGCCTTGACCAAAAGTTTACTAAGTATTTAAAAAATTACAAAACTAGGAGCGTATACCAACGGAGCTTAAGCTAGAGTGAGCGTGTGTGTAATACAAGTGTTTTTCTCCCTATTTATACATCAAATAACGGCTAAAACATTAGGAAAATAACTGCCCTAGAATCTCGGAAAACATGTTGATCTTTGCGGAGATATTTGTGCCACTTCGTTGATGGAGATGAAAGTGATCTGTTGCTGAAGATTTTGACGAAGAGACGTCGTTGAACTAGTCTTCTATTTCATTGACACGTTCTCTGAAAAATAGGATTCAACGTAACAAAAGTTTCAACCTGCAAAATGATCAAGATGTAGTAGGACAACTCAAGTTGTTAGTACCAAGATGTTACATGCAAGTTGTAAACAAGTTTGACTGAAAATGTAGGGTCTAACACCCACTCACTATTTCCTTCATTCATTATCTTTCCTAATTCACTATTACACTCACAACACTTTTTAAATTTATTATCTCCTCCAATAATTCTCTCTCCTATTTTCAAATTACATTCACAATATTTTTTCTTTTTACCTATTTTCTTAATTTACATGCCGAACAAAAAATGGTAAACCATTTTCTGGGATGACGGAGGGAGTATATATGGTGTATTGGACTTCGTTTTGGGTAATATCTATATTATAAATGGCACCTGCCTTTTGAACAGTACTCTCTACAGTTCCAAGTGGGTGTTTTACCATTTTGCCCTCACTATTTTGTCCCTTTTCGATTTTGCCCTTAAAAAAAATAAAAAAATTTAAATTAAAAAAAAAATCTAAAAAAAAAAATTAAAAAAAAACGTGGCCTTGGACATGGGCATGAAAAAAAATTTTAAAAATTTTTTTAAAAAAAGAAAATTTTTAAAAAAACGTGGTCTTGGACACGGGCATGAAAAAAAATTAAAAAAAAAATTTTTTTTTTAAAAAAAACGTGACCTTGGACACGGGCATGTACTAGTTTGAGATAAGGAAATGGACCACACGTTAGAAGATGACAAAAAGAAAGATTTGGAAATGATAATGTCCACATCTTAACCCAGTAACAGTCGAGGGAACGGGGAACGGAGGAATCTATATTCACCTCAGTCATGTAAACAGTATATTCTCTTCGTCCCATGTAAATTTATTTCTATTTTGGTTTGTTCCACGTGAATGCAATCTTCTCAAAATGGCAAAGAATATTCACTATTCCACCCACTCATTCTCTCTCTTACTTCACTTTTATACTCACAATATTCTCTCTCCTCACTATTTCTCCCACTCATTCTCTCTCCTATTTAATTTTTCATACTCACAACATTTAACTTTTTCTCTTTTTTACATCACTTTTTCTTAATTCCCACACCCAAAAAGTTAGTCCACATTCACGTGAGACGGAGGGAGTAATGAATACACTACAAGAAACAGGCTTATTTACGGCGGTTAAAATCCGTCGTAAATACTACGCGCCCCGCCGTATATAGTATTTACGGCGGACTAGCCGCCGTAAATAGACCCCCGTCTAAATCATCGCCGTATATACTATATACGGCGGCGACAACCGTCGTATATACTATATACTATGGATATACCACCGCCGTATATAAATAAAATACATACGTATAATATGGCGTATTTGAGTGATCTTTATACGGCGGAATGTGTAACCGCCGTAAATAAGAGACGAGTCGTCCGCTCCGTAACGAGTCGTCCCAGTTGCACCCCCACCAGGTTCCCTCGTCCAAACGAGTCGTCCATGGCCATTTTATACGGCGGTTACTATATCCGCCGTAAATAACTAAATAGGGACGACTCGTCCACCATGGCACGAGTCGTCCCATTTATACCCCCTACTGGTTCCCGCGTCCCCCCTTTGGGCACGAGTCGTCCCCTAGGTTTATACGGCGGATTTAGTCACCGCCGTAAATAAGCCTAATTTTTTTTTTCCCAGCTTGTATAATTCATTTTCCCCAAAAATACGTTCACAAAAACCAAATTCAACCTGTACACACACAATATAACCAAAAATACACAAATCCAATCAATATTTACAATCTACATATTAACACAATTAATGTTGAATGTATCCAGACATAATAACCATTATACAAAAAAGTTATTAGTTGTTGAATGTATCCAAAATACACAATGTCTAAAATCCACAACACCTATTCATTACCGTCATTTCCACGTCGTTCCATCCAACAACGTTTCAATTCATCAATTTGTTGTTGTAACTTAAGGCGTTCCTCCTCAAGTTGTTGTTGTAATCGCTCCCCGAAGTCGTTGTTGTAGCTTGTCGGCGTTCCTCCTCATTTGTCGGCGTTCCTCCCGAAGTTGTCTTTCAAAATGCTGCCCGACCCCCGCCACCGCCTCCGATACACTGTCCGAGAAGGTTGGGATTTACCAAACACCTTAGTTTTGTTCACCGCCTCCCATACATCGAACTCTCCCATGGTCATCGAGGCCAAACATACCAACAAAAATATTTTCACGCGCGCGGAGAGTTTTTGTTGCTCCTCTGTGAGCTCCTCAATTGCATCATTAAGCGTCGCGTAACAAAAACAACATGTTCAATATAAATGTTTTAACTTTAATTAATATTATGAAAATGAAGTTAGAAATGAAAAAAGTATTCTATAGAATAACAAAATCAAACGAAAAGGTTGAAACTTTAACTTACAATCATTTGAGTGGTTTCTTGATCTGCGGTGTTTTGCCCGTGCGCGTATGTATTTAAAAACGCTTAAGCGATCGGTTGGTAAACCCTTGTCGCCTCTCTACAATTTATAATAGAATCATTTGACCAAAAAAAAATATATTTATATACGATACAAAAAGAAACATTAATTGAATTGACAACTGAGAACTAAATTGAACGATGACAAACCTCTTTGATGACTTTGGAATGGGACGTTTTTCCGGTCCTATTCAGGCACGATTAGGGGTGTCAGCGGTTCGGTTCAAACCGCGGTTTGAGACCGAACCATGCGGTTCAGCTCGGTTCGGTTTGGTTTTTAATGATTAACGGTTCAGCTCGGGTTCCAAAATTTTATAAACCATGCGGTTCGGTTTGGTTTGCGGTCTGACTCCTCCAAACCGAACCAAACCAAACCGAACCAAACCATTTCGAGTTGAACCGCCAAACCGAACCACCAAGCTGAACCGCCAAACCGAACCACCAAGCTGAACCGCCAAACCGAACCATCAAGCTGAACCACCAAACCATTGATTCTTAACCGTTGATTATTTTGATTTTATTTCCACCCTTTGATCTTTCAAACCCTAATCTAAAATACCTAATGTCGGACAGCGTGGGATGTAGTGCACCAACATGTCTTGTTTGAGAAGTTGAGCTGTCCATTAGTACTGTTGGAGTAAGTTTTTGGATGAATGTTATCAAATGGACTTGATGCTTCAACGCAAAACCACAGCTAACTATTCTATCCAAGTCTATACAACACAGGTGTAAATATTGCTTGATGATTGAACAATATCTTTAAGTAGCTTTGTCATCTTGTAATAACAGGCAGTCAGTTTCATATATACATGCAAAACTATCCATCTTCCTAGCATTTTTTTAAAAAAGATTCTAAACTCTCAATTCTATATGCAGATGAAGACTGGATGTGTTGCTCTTGTTTTATGTTTAAACATCAGTGTTGATCCACCCGATGTAATAAAGATTTCACCTTGTGCCGAATGGAGTGTTGGATAGGTATATTTGTTATGTTGCCATTTTTTGTTGTTTATTTACTTCAATGAATTGTTATTGTTCGAGTTCATTCTGCTCCAGGTAGTTGGGATAAAGGATGTGTTGGGTGAGTTTTACTACCTAGATTATTTAGAATTAGTGACCACTCGGATAATTTTCATATCCTAAGGGCGTTGGGCATGGCCTCCCATGTTATCATCCCTTTCACATGGAAAATGCTCTCGTATTGTGCTTTAGGCTCATAATGTTTGCTTATTTTCTGTGTATCTCTTTCCAGATCCATTCTCCATGGCGCCTCAAAAAGCTCTTGAAACAATCGGGAAAACCTTGAGTTATCAGGACAGGTTTGTGGATTGGACCGCGGTCTGTAGAGGTAGTTCGGACCATGCGGCCGACCGCCGCGGTTTGAACCACTTAATGGAACCGCGGTTTGAGACCGGACCGAACCAAATCGAGGTGGTTTGGTTCGGTTCGGTTTGGAATTTTTCATGGTTCGGTTTGGTTTGGGATTTCTCCAAATCGAGTACTAGCGGTTTGGTCTCTAAATTTGTCCAAACCGAACCAAACCGAACCATTTACACCCCTAGGCACGATTGTTTTTCTCGATTCAATTTATTTGTTTCTGATATTTCCTGGAAAAAAAAAAGATAATATTAGTATTAATTTGACTACTTATATAAGACATTCACGATAATAGATTGAGATTAATTTGAAATATATCCGAGCCTTGGGCGTACCCCACATCGCAACAAGTGCAGCCCATTGATCCGCAACGCACCCATGGGGTGGGTGAGCCAATGCGTCTTGGTCGGATTCATACATCTTATAATACTGTTTCAACTGAGTAATAATATTCATAACTGAGTCAATATTCATAACAAAGTCATATCGAGTAATATTCATAATCGAGTAATACTTATTATATGCTTGTCTCACATTGTATTTCCAAATCACGCCACGCTTTAGCGAGAGAAAGAGCCATAACCGGGAAATACTCGGAGGAGCATTTGTATTTTCCTATATACACAATTCAACAAAGAAAAAAAAAACAATTGTTAGAGAATCATAAGACTTTTGACTACGTACTAGAGATTTATGTAAGAAATATGGATTACAACTTACCAGAACGTCATTCCATACGTTATTTATGCACTCGTGGTCCATCTGAGACCACTCTCTAGTTAATGGGAAATGTTCCCCATTTTTAGCAAAAATTCCTATACGAGTAGCTAATTGTGCCATTTCCCCACCAACTGGTTGACCATAATTATTCCATATTATGATCAATCTCTCTTTACCCCATTTGGCGGTTGGTTTTGCCAACCCTCTTCCTTTAGGGTTAGAGCCACGACACCGGTAATAAATTTTTCTTTGGCGGCATATCTCATATGACAATTCAATTATAGCACAAAAATTGGATAAACCAAGTAAAGGACCCAAAAAACGATCTTATAATATATGTATAAGACCTATAAATTTATTATAGGTCTTATGTATCATGTATAAGACCTATAAAATGCCTAGAAACAACAACAGCAACAACAACAACAACAACAACAACAACAGCAACAGAAACAACAAAGAAGAATGAAACAACAACAACAACAATGAACAGTTAGAATGAGAACAAGAATGTGAGCGTGTTTAATAACAAAGAGTAGCGTGTTTAACAACAACAAAACAAGAATAAAGCAAACAAGAACTTGAGAGTAGCGTGTTTAATAATAGGAACATCCGGTGCGGCAGAGCTTCCTCATAATAAAGGCCAACCTGCGGTCACTTTCATTTTAGAGCGTTTCAAGAAGATGCCAAACAACCATGAGATATATTTAATTTCCTAGTACTTCTGGAACATAGTTGTGGAACAATAATGTGAGCAAGATAAAGGTAACAAAAAAAGGCAAGGGGAGTCAGGATAAACCATAAGGTCATAAAAGATGTGCTCCAATGTGTCAAAATCAACAATCTGTTTGCAATTTTCACTAAATCCGGTTTCTACCAATAACTCGTGAGATATAATTCAAGTCATTTGTCATTTGGAAGTTCATTATACAATGAAATACTTCACCCATAGATAAAGCTAACCAAGGCCATGAACACACAATCCCTATTAACCCATTTCAAATGTCCACTAATTCAGGTTTCCTAGGAATAATCGGCCGCATGAAAGAAAACTACCATAACGGCAAAATAGATCTCTTCTAGTGTTATTTTTGACAAGTCGCTCATAACTAAAATCGCATAAGAATGTCCTTACTTCCATTATCAATCTTTGCAAATTTTCGGTGTGAAGGACATAGTACATAAAATTTAACAGCAATCAAAGTAGGATCCTTAAAAAGGTTATATACACATACAAATTTATCCGTATTTACAAGCTTTAGACAAATAATTACGTAGGAATCGGTCATGGTTGTCACCCCACGCTTATATTCATACATAAAACTAGAATTACCAATCCAACCAAAATGTTCACTACATCAGGTTATGAAGGAAAACCAAAAAAGACATTAGTTTGTCTTATAAAATTTCATCACCGTCATATAGGCACCAACCCCCAGCTTATATAACTAATGCAAATCCAGTGCTAGTCCAAATTTTCATTATGGATGGGGCAATCACAAGTGCGAAGATTTCTTAACATCCAACCAAACTAAAAGAAATAAACACGCTACTCCCGACCACATAAAGAATGCCTTTGTTGTTTTAAAGTCCTATTGAATTTGTCCTTTAAGATTGGAATTCCTTAGCTCTATTATTAATTTGGTAGCAATCGATCAAAGCATACAAAGGGCGCTCAAACATCTCAAGGAGCATTACATGGTTGAAAGGTGTAAAGTAAGAAAAGTATGAACGATGTAACTCTATTTTATAAATACAAAAAAAGAAAGTAAAATTCTATGTGGTGCATTACCTCCAAAATATGTTATTTGAGTGGGAAGCGGGGCGGGGAACAACAAACATGACATTACGGGGGTGTGGGGCTCCCGCGGGTTATGTGGACACATTTGTTATATGTCACATTTAACAAAAAACAAATACCAAATCGGTGGGGAAGCGGGCAGGGGGAACAACAACCACAAGGAACAACAAAGAACAACAACACTATAGGGCAAGCCTTGCTTGATACGTAAAAGTATAAAATAGTACGGGGGGGCTCTGCGGGTACCAAATCGGTGGGGAAGCGAGGCGGGGACATCCCAAAGTAAAAGGAGTACTGGAGAAGCAGATGACGGAGGTAGAAAGCAAAAGCCGCCGCAACAAGATCCCGTAGGGAAATAAGAGTTTGATCAAAAGAAGCGTAACAAATACATATTACAATTAACAATATTAATATTCAATTCAACCATACAAAATAACAAGTTTGATTGAAATATGAAACATAAGTAATAACATTGTCTTAGTAATAGTAAGCAAATAAGATCTAAACAAATACATATTACAAATAACAATATTAATATTCAACCATACAAAATAACAAGTTTGATTGAAACATGAAACATTAATAATAACATCACAATAATAACATCACCGATGAGAGCCGGAGGTTTGTCCCACGATAGTAGGTCTCGACGGGAAGAACGCCTCGTGCACGAGCAGTGGCTCTCGAATGCATCGTAGTCAAATAATCCTCCGAAACCGGCTCGTAACTCCGGGCTCGTCTCGCATCGCCCAAGCCTCCACTGCGTATACCGGGCTCCCAAAATGGCGCTTTCATCTTCCAACCCTCAAAACAATCTTGCACCTCCCCCATCTAGCATCCTCTAAAGTCCGTCGACTCGTTCCCGAGCGATAACCTCCCCATCTAGCATCCTCCAAAGCATGTCGGCTTCGCTCCCGAGCGATCCTTGATCGCTCCCGCTCCTCCAAAAATGCCCTCATGGTATCCCATCGATCAAAAGAACCCCGCCGGCTCTGGTTCTCCTCTCCTCCCCGACCACCCCGTCTCTCCCGATCCTCCTCTTCCTGCTCCTCATCATCCTCCTCATCAACGGGATCCATTTGATCATCAACACCGGGCATACGCCAATGCTCGGCTTGTTCACCACTCGGAAACGTGGCCCCTACCCCGCAACGGACCGTCCTCCCGGGAGTACCATATTCAAACAATAAAGACCCGTTGTCCGTCGCCCTCCGGTCCCCTCACAAACTTGTCATACCGCACTAGCCGCCTACGTAATAAAAACTCGTGCCCCCATCAATCTCATCGCCTCGGGTTTAGGTTCACCCACACATGCTTGAGCAATCAATGTGATCATCCCCCCTATTGATATGTTTCCCTTTTTGGTAAGGGCAAATGCCTCACATCTCCGAACAAAAATATCAACCCAATCAGGAATCACCTCGAAAACTCCTCAACCCCGTTCGCAAAAGGTTTACCATAGCCACATTCAATTGAGCGGGCTCTCCGTTTGCCAACCAAGACATAGATAGACCTCTCGTAAAATAATTTCCAAGCCGGTGAGAAAGAGAGGAAGCCCTAAGGTATTTTTTTTGCAGGGCAATCCCGTGAGCTCCGAAAAGAAAAACAAGCCCCCCATCGACTCGACCCAGCTTCCTCTCTACGATCAACCCCAAAGATTTGCCTCAACTCATCATAATCCACTCGATAGGCTTCATCATTCATATGAAACCGAATAGTATTTTCTTGTGACCCCGGCCTACCTCCAAAGTTGAAAGGAACTCAAGTGAATATCTCAAATACGTAGATGGAGTCTTCCCCAGAAATTACCTAACCCGGCTTGCGTCATCAATTCCGTTACTAACGTCTCTAAACCTAAATCCCTCAACACCGGCAAATGAAGGAAAGTGGTGACTTGAAATTTCCTACCCTCCAAATTCCGCCATTTTTTCTTTTGAGCGGCGGTCAATTGGGTCAATCCCATATACGGCGTCAATGATGCATTAGGGGAAGTGGGATCATTTGGGACTACGGGCGGCGGGTTTTGTCTACCCCTCTTGTTGCTACCCTCTCTAACGTCTCTCTCCTTAGGAGGCATATTTTCAACACAAAAACCACCTATACATAAGACGGAGAGACACAAATTTTAGTAATAACATTGTCTTAGTAAATAGTAAGCAAATAAGACCTAAACAAATACATATTATATAGAAGTAACAATATTAATATTCAACCATACAAAAATAACAAGTTTGATTGAAACATGAAACTTAAGTAATAACATTGTCTTAGTAAATAGTAAGCAAATAAGATCTAAACAAATACTACTCAAACTAATCATCATCATTATCGGCCATATCAACATCATCATTATCGGCCATATCAACATCTAGGTCATTGATATTAGTAGTTTCAATCTCGACCCCATCAACTCCCTCTCGCACCCACGATGTTTCTTCGTTAGCAACATTTTCATCCAGATTTTGTGAGCAAAATGGTACCAATTGTGGAATCGAATCTGCAACTTGTTTATCATCATTTGAATATATGTCAAAACTATCTCTTGGTGTAATCCTCATCACAACTTTCCAATCACTTTCTATAGGATCTTTAACATACCAAACTTGCTCAGCTTGAGATGCTAATATGAATGGTTCATCACCAACTCGATTATCCTTATACAACTTGTGATTGAAGTTTGCAAGAGTAAATTTTTGCTCATCTTCCATCTTGCTCGTCCAGGTTATCAACCCAATCACATTTAAACAATACAAATCTTATTGAGTTGCTATAACGAATTTCAAGGATCTCAATCAACTCCCGTAGAAGTGAACATCCCCTACAATGGGATTATGATCCTTTCGGCTTGCAAAACTTGTCACACTTGCATTCAAAGCATGACTCCACTATTTTGAGTTTTCCTCCGTCTATCGACATCCTTCACTCGAAATCGAAAACCATTTATTATGTAAGACTTATACCGCCTCGCATCCATATGAGGACCCAATGCAAGACACGTAATTCTTTCGGGCACTACATCTTTCGTCGTGCATACCTTTTATAAAAAACAAAATTTAATAAGAAAATATTTAAAACGATAAATTGAAACTATTATATGAAGGTGGTTTCATACTTACATAATCCTTAAACCAAATTTAACAAACTTATCATTATGTTCTTTCTCTATAAGATGTCGTTGATTACGAGGTAATGTCTCCCTCAAATGTACACGATGCATTCTCGAGCATCGAAAATATGAATTAAGTATTAATTTGAAATATAAAAGATATAAGGAATGTAACCCTCATGTAAGGAATCACTTACTCTAGGTATTGTTCAACATCTTCGTATTGAAAAGCACATATCTATGCGCTTGTACTCGTGTGATGTAATCAAGGGTAATTACCTCTTCTTTTCCTACAAAGCGGCCTAACTCATCACCTTCATCATCATTTCTTCTAGGACGATTGGACTTTGTCTCAATGTCATCCAAATATTGCGTACAAAAAGTCATGCATTCTTCACCCACAATTGCCTTAGCTATGGAGGCCTCGGGATGGGCTCGATTTCGAACATATAATTTTAATGTAAGTAGAAACCTACAAAAACATTTACTTATGCTAAAGCAGATGTAAAAAGGAATTTAACTTTTTTCAAAGTAAATTTAATATGGATGTACCTCTCTACGGATACATCCAACGAAATTGTATTGGGCCCGCTAGCAAGGCCTCCTCGGCTAAATGCACCGGCAAGTGCTCCATAACATCAAAGAAAGTCAGGGAATATTTTCTCGAGAGCACATAGTGTGACACCATCCGATCTTGTATCTTTTCGAGATCAGCAAGTGTATTCACCTTTGAGGATAATTGCCTAAAGAAATTTGCCAACTCAATGATGGCTTTTACAACAGAAGTAGAGCAACGCTTTCGAACAAACTAAAGTGGAGTAGTTGTTGGAGCAAAATATGACTATCATGGCTCTTAAGACCCCAAATAGCTCTTTCCTCTAGATGTACACAACGAGATATGTTTGACGAGTAGCCATCGGGACTTTGACTCCCTTTAGAACTTTCAAGAATGTGTCTTTATGCTTCTTACTCATTGTAACCGAGCCGGAGGCATAATATCTTTGCCGGATGGAAGCTTTTGTAGATGCAATGGTTTCCGAATGTTCATCTCTTTTAGGTCTTTTCTTGCTTTATCATTATCTTTTGATTTTCCCGCTAAAGACCTAACGTAGTATGTAGCACATTATCACACACATTTTTTTCAATGTGCATAACATCAAGATTATGACGAACATGATTATTTGCCCAATATGGCAACTCAAAGAAGATACTCCTCTTTTTCCAATTGTGACACAACTTAGGAACCTTTCTTTTCTCCAACTTGGCTTGTTGCTTCTCACCCTCTTCTCTTTTCCTCTTTTTAATAACATCTTCTATTTTATACTGCTTTCCATATTTTCAACTTGTTTAAGCAATTTTGTTCCAAACAATAACTTGGGCTTATCTCTCACTTCATGAGTACCATCAAAAGAGCCTTTATCCTTACGAAAAGCATGACTCCTAGGCAAGAAGCGTCGATGACCAATATAACAATACTTGCCACCATGATCCAACCATCGTGCTTCGAGGTCTCACATTGCAACAAGGGCAAGCATATTCACCTTTAGTGCTCCATCCAGACAACATTGCATATGCGGGAAAGTCATTTATTGTCCATAATAGTGAAGCTCGTAAAGTAAACAACTCGTTCCTTGATGCATCATAAGTTGATATACCATCTTCCCACAATTCCTTCAACTCATCAATTAACGGTTGGAGATACACATCTATCTTGTTGCCCGGCCCTTTTGGGCCTTGGAGTAAGCACCGACAAGAAGAAATATGGTTGTTTCATGCATAACCAAGGTGGAAGATTGTATGGCATAAGCACAACCGGCCAAGTCTTGTGAGATATAGTCATTGTTCGAAAGGATTAAATCCGCGATGCTAATCCCAATCTAACATTTCGAATTTCACTTGAAAATAATGGATAACGTTCATCGAATTCCTTCCACGCACGAGAGTCTGCAGGATGCCTCAAAGACACCATCGTCTATTCTTTTCTCGGCATGCCATCTCATGAGTGTCGCGGTCTTAGATGACCAATACAACCTTTGCAACCTTGGCTTTAAGGGAAAATACCATACTTTCTTCATCGCTACCCGCTGGGAAGTTTATTCTTGCCACTTGTTTCCGCACCTTCACCGCTACCCCTTCTTCTTGTTGCTTATATCTAGAGGCTCCACAAATTTCACATTTAGTAAGTTTTTCAGTTTCATTTCGAAACAACATACAATGATTAATGCACGCGTCCCACGTTTTATAACTAAAACCCAAATCCGCAGTCATCTTGTACGCCTCACGATAGGAACTTGGCACTTTTGCTGACTGAGGCAATGCCCTAATGAAATTTTTTAATAAAGAAGTAAATCCCTTATCGGTCACTCGATAATTAGCCTTCAAGTGCATAAGTTCTACAATAAATGAGAGTACTGTAAACTTATCACACCCTTCCCACAAGGCTTGATCAGCATCTCTCAAAAGTCTAAGAAACTTTGCGGTGGATGCATCTGATTGTACGATTTCTTCAATTCCTGGCTGGTTACTATCCGGCATACCCATCCCTTCATGTACCATTCACCTCATACAATCTTGCACGCCCAATTCAATTTCAATGCCATCTTCAGTTGTCCTATCATTATTATCATTCTTATTCGCCGAAATGTACTCTTCCCCGTGCCTAATCCAATTCTTGTAATCTTTTTGAAATCCCACTGCAATACAATGTGATCTCACGGTTGCACGGTCTTCTTGGTAACGATTTGCGCATTTTTTACAAGGACAATATATTTCTTTAACACCAACAGACTTTTTTGAGAATGCAAAATCGAGAAAGTTGTCAACCCCAGACAAATACTCATTTGAAATTCGATTATCCAAATCAATCCAACTTTTGTCCATATATGACTTGACTTTATATTTTTAACGTTAAAATACAACCTATATATAAGACCGAGAGACACAAATTTTAGAATAAAAATAAACTCATAAACAAACATAGTCTAAATATGTACAACTTTTGGCTCGATATAGATAATATACATTGTTGGAGCCTAGCCTATTAGTCGAACTTGGGCCCATGATATAGTATAACCCTATTACAACATTCATTCGTTCTCTCTCACAAGCCCCCCCCCCTAATTGAGAAGCTAATTTAAGGAACTAGGTTGATGTGCAAAACAACATCTAGATTGCTAAAAAGATTATGTGCTTTATCAAGTTAGTGGCGTGTGCGTCAGACGTACTAAACATGAAAAGAGCTATACCGTTAATCGTCCCCTAAACAGAGCAATGATAATATTATTTACATTTACATTACAAAATACTATAAACCAAAACAATGTAGAATCAGCATTCAACTTTTTGAGACTTTTTGACCATTAATTTTCTACTTATTAGCTTGGTCTCCTTTTTACTCTATTAATTTTCTACTCATTGTTTACTTGAATTTACTTTCATGAAATTATACTAAAAGTATAAGGGAAATGACAAATTTGGGTCCAATGTTTGGGGGTGTGTGCTAATCATGGTATGATTAGCATGATCTTTTAAAACTAGAGAGGCCTTTTCCAACAATCGGGCATAAGCAAAAATATGGCTTATTTTCGCCTATTTGTTTGTTTCTAGGCTCGCGAACTAACATATCATATGTTCTTACTTGCATAAGCAAAAATATGGCTTATTTTTTGTTAACTATCTATGATATTATCTCTACGGAGATTCTAGGAATTCCCCCAAAAAACTATCTCAATCTTTCATCCCCAATCTATGTGCCACACATATGATAAGTTACTCTGTACAGATCGGGGATGTCAACTTTGGATCCTCGCCATTACCCGTTATCTTACTGTCTATACGATCTATAAAACACTTGTCTATATAGTCTATAAAAAAACAAAAAAGAAAACCAAAACCCATGATTTGGAGTTCATAAAATAGCAACACTTCCGCAACAACCGCCTATAAAACATGAAGAGCATAGAAATTGAAAACGCAACAAGAGCATACAAATGTATACCCGATTGTTGTAAATCGAAGAAATCAACGCTGAGGAGGAGAGAGAAAGACCGAGATACGCTATAGAGGAGAGAAAGAGAGCGAGATACAGAGATCGAAGAAATCAACGCTCAACCACACCAAGAACAACAAAAATCAAAAATTAAAAGTAAATACGTATACCTACTGTTGATTTGGTCGCCGGTCGGAAAATCGTGCCCTAGCTAGCTATGGAGGAGAGAAAGAGAGAGATCCTTCAACTTCGGACTTGATTACATGGCCCGAATAGGGACATTTGGTTTCCCGATATTTAATAACATTTACGGCGGATGCGTATAAACCGCCGAGAATAAGTACCTATTTACGGCGGACGCGTACAAACCGCCGAGAATAAGTACCTATATACGGCGGTTATTTACGTACCGCCGTATAAAACTTCGACCTCGTATACGTACATGCCAAATGTACGTACATTACCTATTTACGGCGGACTAAGCCGCCGTATATATTGATTATATACGGCGGTTGTTCAGACCGCCGTATATATATAATATTAACGGCGGACGCGTGTCCACCGCCGTATATGGGCGCCGTAAATAGCCTAGTTTCTTGTAGTGATAGTTTAAAAAAAAAAAATTCATTTTGTTCTCACTAAGTTGTCCTTTTTTCATTTTGCCCTTTAAAAAAAAACGTGTCCTCAAACACGGGCTTAATTAAAAAAAAAAAAAAAAGTGTCCTCGAACACGGGCTTATTCAAGTGTAATATATTGCATGCACCTGGTGTTGGCCTCGTATCGAACTAGTTCATACAGACCAATTTGCGGGTAGGATGGGTTGAAGCCCTTGAGTCCGTGTGAAACGGGCCTAAATCTGATCCGGTTCAGCCCATTTCAGATGTTCAAGCCCGCCCAATTGGCCCGAATTTGAAGATCTACGGGTCAATCGGGTTTTCATATTTATTTTTTATTATTTTTTTAAAAAAATTATAAAAAATCAGAAAAAATATGGAAAAAATAAAAAATAATTTAGTATTTAATAAGCTATTTTATAAAATATAAAATCACTTAGACATAATAAATTAGTTGTTTTATATATAAAAAAATAGAAAAAAACTAAACAAATGAAAGTATATAAAAGAAAAGAGGGACGGACAACCCTTTATTTTCATTTTATTTTTAAATTTTTTATTAACTAGAAAATAATATTTTAGACTTTTTTTATTACTGATATTTTTTACAAATAGGTATATAAAAAAACATAAAAAAAAAACATAACAAATAAAAGTATATAAAATAAAAGAGGGGACAGACTACCCTTTATTTTTATTTATTTTTTATTAATTTTTTATTGACAATGAAATAATATTTTAAATTTTTTTATTACTGATATATTTTACAAAAAGGTATATAAAAAAATATGAAAAACAAAACTAATCAAATGAAAGTATATATAAAAGAAAAGAGGGACGGACAACCCATTATTTATTTTTTTATTTTTTATTAATTTTACTGGCTAGGAAATAATATTTGAGACTTTTTTTATCACTGATATTTTTTACAATCAGGTATATAAAAAATATTTAAAAAAAACTAAACAAATGAAAGTATATAAAATATAAGAGGGACGGACTACCATTTATTTTTATTTTATTTTTTAAAATTTTTTATTGACAAAGATATAATATTTTAGACTTTTTTATTACTGATATTTTTACAAATAGTTATATAAAAAAAGATTAAAAAAAACTAAACAAATGAAAGTATATAAAATAAAAGAGGGGATAGACTACCCTTTATTTCTATTTTATTTTTTAAATTTTTTATTGACTAGGAAATAAAATTTTAGACTTCTTTATTACTGATATTTTTTTACAAAAAGGTATGTAAAAATATATAAAAAAAAACTAAACAAATGAAAGTATATACAAGAAAAGAGGGACGCGGACTACCCTTTATTTATTTTTTTATTTTTCATTAATTTTTTATTGACTAGGAAATTATATTTTGGACTTTTTTTATTACTGATATTTTTTTAAAAAAAGGTATATAAAAAAAGATTAAAAAAAACACTAAACAAATGAAAGTATATAAAAGAAAAGAGGGACGGACTACCCTTTATTTATTTTGTTAGTTTTTATTAATTTTTTACTGACTAGAAAATAATATTTTAGACTTTTTTTATTACTGATATTTTTTACAAATAGGTATATAAAAAAAATAAAAGAAACCCTACTAAACAAATGAAAGTATCTATATTATAAATGACAACATGCCACCTCACCATGTGAACAGTTGAATGAATAGAGTCATATGCCAAATTTCCCATTTTGCCCTCACTAAGTTGTCCCTTTCCCATTTTACCCTTAAAAAAAAATTTAAATTAAAAAAAAAATTAAATTAAAAACAAACAGGTCCGTACGGACCTCTCTGATACATGGGCCAAACGGGCCATGGACCAAACGGATCTTCTGATCTGCGAGCCAAAGCTCGGTTCGTACGAACATCTCTGGTCCAGACCCGTCCCGTAGACGAAGCGAGCCAAGCGGATAACGGGTCACGGACTGAATGAGCGCGAACCGAATGGGCTGCGGGCCACGGACTGGACGGGCCGCCCACGAACCTAGCCCAAAATGGCCATCTCTACATGCACCTCTCTTTTAAGAATATAATTTGAGAGTTCATAGCACTGGCGACACCAACATGGGTAAATGGGTGGAAGTGCACCCATTACTTGGATATCTTGCTAGTTTAGTGATTTAGGGGTTAGGATTATAACCTTGAGGGTTGTGTGTTTGAGTATCATAACTAGCATAATTCTTTTCACAATTTATATTTTAAAATTTTATTATACATTGTGCGTCCACTTAAAAAATGTTTTAAAAAAAAGGTTATGAATCCGCCAATGGTTCATAGCAATGATATTGATACATTTTCACTATTAAATTTTGTCAATGTAAAATGTCGTTTAAAAAGGAAAATCTTTTGGGAGAAATTACAAAATATATAAAACAACATTTACAAAAAATATCTAAAAAAATGTTTTTTCATACGAAAAGAAGTAAATTAAAGTAAGAGAGATAAATTTTCATTTTTTTTTCCAAAAACAAAAGTTTCATATAAAAAAAAGTATATAAATTTATAGACATAAGAATATATACATCATTAAAAATTCAACTTAATAATTACATTTGTTTTTCTGAAGCCAAAATCTCACAAAAAACCATTTTTTATAATCTAAAGAAAAACAAGTTTTAAAATAGGTTGGGTCTTCCGCATCGCTGAGACGTTTTCACATCATCAAACACTACAAGAAAACTGTCAAATAGCGACGAAAATTAGCGACATACCAAATTATGTCGCTATTAGCGACGTAATAACGACGGAAGCAAAAGAAAAAGAAAAACCCAGCAACTGACAGATTTAGAGGCGGATTTAGCGACAGACATGAATATATAACTTTTTGAAAAAAAACTTCAATACTAAAAATGTCCAAAATATTTATTTAGGGTATAGTATATAGCATATAGGGCATAGAGTATAGGGTATATGATATAGTATATAGAGTATAGTATATAGTATATAGGAGATAGAGTATATGGTATAGGGTATAGGGTATAATATATAGGATATAGGGTATAGGGTATAAGGTATAGTATATAGGATATAGTATATAGGGTATAGTATATAGGGTATAGAGTATAGGATATAATATATAGGGTATAGGGTATGGGGTATATAGTATAGGGTATAGTATATAGGATATAGGGTATAGAATGTAGGATATATAGGATATAGGGTGTAGGATGTAGGGTATATTATATAGGGTATAATATACTCCCTCCGTCCCATAACAAGCGACACACTTTGCCATTTTGGGCGTCCCATTGATAAGTCACACTTCCTAAAATGGAAAAGAATCTTTACTATTTTCTCCACTCATTCTCTCTCCTACATTATTATAATACTCACAACACCATTATAATTTACTATTCTCTCCACTCATTCTCTCTCCTACTCAACTATCTACACTCACAACACATCGACCTTTTCACTTTTTTCTTAATTTCCGTTCTGAACAGTAACTGCGTCGCTTGTTATGGGGCGGAGGGAGTATAGGGTATAGAGTATAGGATATAGTATATAGGGTATAGTATATAGCGTATACTCCCTCCGTCCCGGAGAACTTTACCCCTTTACTATTGAGAACGGAAAATAAGAAATAATGTTATTAAAGTATGTGTTGTGAGTGGGAGGAGAGAGAATGAGTGGAGAGAATAGTAAATTTGAAAAGTGTTGTGAGTGGGAGGAGAGAGAATGAGTGGAGAGAATAGTAAAAAAAAATTCCTTTTTAGGAAAGTGAGACTTTAAAGTGGGACGCCCAAAATAGTAAAAGGGGTAATGTTTTATGGGACAGAGGGAGTATAGTATAGGGTATAGTATATAGGGTATAGGGTATAGAGTGTAGGGTATAGGGTATAGGGTATAGGGCATAGGGTATAGGATATAGAATATAGGGTATAGGGTATAGTATATAGGGTATAGGGTATAGTATATAGGGTATAGGGTATATAGTATATAGTATAGTATATAGGGTATAGGGTATAGAGTGTAGGGTATAGGGTGTAGGGCATAGGGTATAGGATATAGGGTATAGGGTATAGTATATAGGGTATAGAGTATAGGTTATAGTATATAGGGAATAGTGTATAGGGTATAGTATATAGGGTATAGAGTATAGGGTATAGTATATAGGGTATAGGATATAGGGTATATGGTATAGTATATAGGGTATAGGGTATAGAGTATAGGGTATAGGGTATAGTATATAGGGTGTAGAGTATAGGATATAGTATATAGGGTATAGTATATAGAATATAGAGTATATGATATAGTATATAGGGTATAGGGTATAGTATATAGGGTATAGGGCGTAGGGTATATGGTATAGGGCATAGGTTATAGTGTATAGGGTATAGTATATAGGGTATAGAGTATAGGATATAGGGTATAGTATATAGGGTATAGGGTATAGTATATAGGGTATAGAGTACTCCCTCCGTCCCGTCTGACTTAGGACGTTTTGCCATTTTGGGCGTCCCATCCGACTTAGGACGGCCCAAAATGGAAAGTTTATATTACTTTTATATTAAATGGGACCCAACATCACTTTCTCACAACAATAATTTCATCACTATTTATCCCACTCATTCTCTCTCCTATTTAATTTTTCACACTCACAACACATCCTCCACTCATTCTCTCTCCTAATATTATAATAGTATTCCTTAATCTCCGTGTCGGGAGTGAATGTCCTAAGTCGGACGGGACAGAGGGAGTATATGATATAGTATATATGGTATATGGTATAGGGTATAGTATATATGATATAGGGTATATGGTATAAAGTATAGGGTATAGTATATAGGGTATATGGTATAGTATATAGGGTATAGTAATTATTGTTTTTCTAAGGTACTTTTTTTTTCCAATTTATAACTATTATCATTATTTCTAACATGTATTATTCAATTATTACTTATTATTAATAATTTATAATATTAGTAATGATACTTTTTCTAGATATTTACTTATTTTATTACTAATTACTATTACTGTTATAATTATTTAATATTTTTATTTTTTTCAATTATTATTATGAGATAATATTATTTTATAGTTTATATTATTATTATTATTAATTATTTTTATTAATTATTATAATCATTAAGAATTTTTTTGTGAAATATAAATAAATATAATAGGTAACACACAAGTATTTACATAGATCATTATCCAAGCAACATCTTTACCATTAAATGCATCACAGCCAATGGTTCAAATTCATCCCATAAAAACAAAAACACACTTTTCTTTGATTGGCTCTCCAATATTCACATGAATTCACAGTAAATCAATCTAGACCATTAATAACACTCAAATCTAATGGTCCTAATTCACTTACTTCCTACAAACAAAACCCTACCCACACCCTAACCACTTCTATAATCTCTCTGCGTCCCTCTCATCTATCTCTCTAACTCTTCTCTCTCTTTACTCTTCCAGCACCCTACCCACTACCCTTCATCATCTCCGGTGATGGCGATGGCAACGGTGGCTCCGCCCCATCGCCACTTCTCGACTGTGCCGCTTCTCCAGATTCCATCTTCTCCCTCTCTCATTAATCTTAGCCCTCGTTTTCGTCGAGGTATCTCGATGTGCAGATTTGTCGTTGTCATCTCCAAGCCCGGCACCTGCACTCCCCGCCGACACGCCATCGGCTCCGTCTCCGTCCGCCAACACCAGTTCGCCTTCTACGCCTCCGCCTTCTTCTTCAGATTCCTCTCCGTTTTCCACTCCTACTCCCTCTCCGTCTCCGACAAACACAACCTCCAACTCAACATCTCCTACGCCTACACCTGCTTCCTCTCCCGCTCTCGCAACTAACGGAATCAGTCACGCCGACGTCGTTGATGATGAAGCCGAGCCAGAACCTTCTGGCGGGATGAGCGCCGGAAAGAAGGTCAATATTGCAATTGGGATGAGGGAGCCATGGAATAAAAAAGAAGGGGAAGGAGACGGGGTGGAAGGGAGAGATTTGGGGAAGAAAGTGTTTTTTTTTTATTTATTATTACTATTATTATTTGTTTATTTATTTTTTTTGTTTTTTGAGGAAGGGGGAAAAGAAATTGTAAATGAGTTTTATATTTTTCTTTTTTTTGGTAAAAAAATATTTGTATTCTTTATTTTATAATTTTCTTATTCATTATATAATTATTTATTTCTCTGTATGTAATGATTTTTTAAAATGAATGAAATAAAATTTTATTGCTTAAAAAAAACATTTAGCTTTAGTATAAATATAATAATGCTACTAAAATAATATATATATATATATATATATATATATATATATATATATATATATAATTTTTTAATAAAAAATATCAAATTAGCGACAGAAATATCCGTCGGTAATTTGGTATATCAAAAATAAAAATTATTGAAAATTTTAATTTAATTATAGCGACGGAATTATTTTTCGGTAAATCCCTCGTTAATTTGGTCGTGAAGTAGGAATTACACATTACCGACGGTAATTTATGTCGTTAAACTGTCGCTAAAACAATCAATTTGTCGGCTTTTTTTCAACAGTAGCGACGGGAATTTTTAAGATAGCGACGAAATAATCCGTCGTTAAATTAACGACGACCAATTAAATATGTAGTTATCATTTAGCGACAAGGGTTTTAACGACGGAAATTTTCCATCGCTAATCCGTCGATAAATGGCTTTAGCGACGAATTTTTCCTCTTTAGCGACGAAAATTTTCGTCGCTAAAACGTGATTTTCTTGTAGTGAAAGATTTAACAATCATCTTGCGAAGTAGCAGACGTTGTTTGACGAATATGTACCGACCGTAGAATAAGAATCCGATGATCAATTTGGCAATCGACACAAACTCACAAAATTCTAACAATCATTCGCAATCCTTTCTCTGTCTAATTCTATTTCTGATTTTCAAATTCATCAATAGCAGTGTTAGTAATTGAATAATTGCATTAAGTTATTTAGGAGAGAGAGATTGAGATTTAGATTGAACATGAGAGTTAATGCAATATTGGATATTGATTTTGGGAATAATTCTTTACAAAAAGCTGTTAGAATCAGAATCCAATTTTCTAAATCAAAATTTGAAATTGGGAAAGACAGATAGGATATAGGGAGGTTGGGTGGGGGTGATATCAAATTATTGGATGGAATTGGGTCAAGAGAAAATATGAGGGGGTGGAGTTGAGAGAGATGGAGGAGGGTTTAGGTTACTGTGAGATCGATATGATTGGAGGTGAAAGAAAAAGTACTCGTGTTAATGTTATTAAGTGATAGTGGCAGTGTTATGAAGTGTCGGTGCATGTGTGATTAATTGCAAGTGTTAGTGTAAAAAAGTGTCAGCATTAGTGTAAAAGAGTGTCAGTACATGTGTATTTGATTACCAATACAAGTATAAAATATTGTCAATGTTAGTGTAAAAAAGTCTGAGTGTTAATGTAAATAAGTGTTAACGCTAGTGTAAAAAAGTGTCGGTGCATATGTGTTTAAGTGTCAATGCAATTGAAAAATAGTCAGTGTTAGTGTAAAAAAGTGTCGGTATTAGTAAAAAATAGTTTCAATGCATGTGTGTTTGAGTGCGAGTGCATGTATATTTAAATGTCATCAATATTTTTAAACAATGCCAGTGATAGTGTTAAATAGTGTCAGTACATTGTAAAAGAGTGTCAGTATAAAATAGTGTCAATGATACTGACACACTTTTAATAGTACCACTAGTACTTTATAAACTGACACTTTTTAACATATTCAATGTCACTGTATAATCAACTACAATGGTACTCACAAAATACACGGGCCCGCACTCAGTAACACATTTACTAACACATGTAATAACGCTCACCAACTCAATAATGTTCCAATTCAATAATGTTCCCAGACACTTTATTATATATTAACCGGCACTTTGAGTTGTTGATATCGGCTATATTCAAGAGAGTTAATAATAATAATTATAAAAGTGCAACCTCCACTTCCGTAGTCCAGCAAGGAACTGTAAGATTTGGAAAAAACTTAATTTGTTTATTCACAAGCATGTTAATATATAGTTACAATAGGGAGAGTCCTATTCTAATACAACAAGGATTGTTAAATACAATCTATACAAAGAAAATATAGTTTCCTAATCTATGTATACTAGAATATATACCAAATACAAGAAGGAGAATTAGATTAGGAAACAACTACTGAATGTCTTTCACAAAGTATGGAAACTAAATCTCTTTAGGAAACAACCAAGTAGCAGGGCGTCTGGTAAGGCAGCCGCATGGTCCTGGCCGAGGATGGCGCCTGGAGGGCAGAGGTAATGGCCGAGGATTGAGGCTGCTGAGGCGGCCGCATGGCGCTGGGTGAGGAGAGCGCCTGGGAGGCAGTAGCCTTGGCCGTGGTATGTTGATGCTGAGGCGGCCGCTTGGGCTTGGCCGAGGAGTGCGCCTGAGGACCAGAAGGGTCAGCCATGGATTACAGTAATTGAGGCGGGCGCTTGGCTTGTTGTGAGGCTGACGCCTCATGTGCTGCTGAAGGTTCATCCTTGATACGCCCCCGCAAGATGGACGATCCGAGGAGAAGACCAATCTTGGATGTGAGTTCTTGGAAGCGTATGCGAGGAAGTGGTTTAGTAAGGATATTCGCCAGGTGATCCGTACCAGAAATGTGTTGTACACGGAGAGAACCGAACTGAACTTGTTCACGAATAAAGTGAAACGATAGAGCCACATGTTTCATTCGAGAGTGAAAAACCGGGTTAGCAGAATAAGTGTTGGCCCCTAGGTTATCACAATATACCACAGGTGTAGTTGGCAAAGGGAAGCCAAGCTCAGTAAGTAAATTCTTAACCCATGTAAGTTCAGCAGCAGTGTTAGCAATAGCCTGAACTTTAGCCTCAGTAGTGGAACGAGCAAGGGCACGTTATTTGCGGGATGACTAAGTAACCGGGTTTTTCCCTAGGTAAACAATGAGACCGAAAGTGGATACAAAATCGTCTTTGTCACCTGCCCAATCTGCAACACAGAAGGCATGGAGAGATAAAGGAGACTTAGAGAATATCTGAAGGCCTAAATGCATAGTGCCATGAAGGTAGCGGAGAAGACGCTTGAGGGCAACCCAGTGAGGAGGTTGGAGGTTTTGCATGAACTGAGCAAGTTTGTTGACAGAGAAGGCAATGTCGGGACGAGTGAGGGACAGATACTGAAGGCCACCAACAATAGCACGATAGTGGGTAGGGTCAACAGCGGGAGTGGCAGTGGACCAAATGAGAGGTGGTGATGTAACCATGGGAGTTGGAAGCGGTTTGTAGTCAATCATGTTGTGACGGGTGAGAAGATCATGGATGTATTTTGTTTGGGAGAGAAGGAGCCCATTTTGGTTCGGGACGACTTCGACACCCATGAAGTAAGATAAGGGACCAAGGTATTTAAGGGAGAAACGTTGGGTCAGACTGGTGATGAATGACTGAAGGTGAGATGGAGTGGTTCCAGTGACAATGATATCGTCAACATAGACAAGCAGATAGATCAGGGATGGGGTTGTGTTTAGGATGAAAGGGGAGGGATCGGCTAAGGAGGGGTGAAAGCCATATGTGGTGAAGTATGTTTTAAGTTCTTGAAACCAGGCATGAGGGGCCTGTTTGAGACCATAGATGGCCTTGGAGAGACGACAAATAGAGGAAGGATTGGTGAAGTCCTCAAAACCGAGGGGTTGAGTCATAAACACAGTTTCAGAGAGGGTACGTTGGAGAAAGGCGTTGTTGACATCAAGTTGGCAAAGGGGACAATGGTTGGTGGTGGCAAGGGAGAGAAGAAGCCGGACAGTAGCTGGTTTTACAACCGGGCTGAAGGTTTTGGTGTAGTCAACACCGGGTTGTTGGTGAAAACCCTTGGCAACAAGCCGAGCCTTGTATTTCTGAATTGAGTTGTCGGGATTGTATTTGATGCGGAAAACCCATTTACATTCGACAATGTTATGAGCTGTGGTAGGAGGGACCATAGACCAGGTGTTGTTGCGGGTAAGAGCTTGAAATTCTTCAATCATGGCATTGCGCCAATGGGGAATGGATAGGGCCTATTTAGTGGTGGTGGGAAGGCTTGTGGGAGAGGTGAGGAGGGAATGGTTGGCATACTTGAGATTAGGTTTGGTGATGCCATAGGATAGTCTTGTAGTAATGGTACAGGTGAGAGGAGGAGGGGAGGTGGGGTTGGGAGTAGGGAGGGTAGTTTCAAGCTGAGAGGGGGATGGAGGTTCATTTGGAGTAGGATAGGGAGATGGATGGGTTGGAGAAGGGGGAGTGGGGGGATATGGAGGGGGTGGGGTTATGGGGAGGAGGTGGGATGGGGGGGTATGGTTTAGAACAGGGAGGAATAGGGTGTGCCAGTCAGAGGGAGGGGAAGCGGAAGCGGTGGGGGAAGTGGTGGTGAGGGAGTTGTATGGGAAGGTGGTTTCAACGAAGCGGACATGACGGGAGGTGTAGACTCGATGGGAGGTGGGGTCAAGGCAATAATACGCACTTTGCGTGGGTGAGTAGCCAACGAAGATGCATGGGATGGATTTTGGGGCTAGCTTATGGGGAGTGTATGGCCGAAGCCAGGGATAGCAGAGGCAACCAAAGCTACGTAACTTGGTGTAGTTTGGGGGGGGGAGCGGAAGAGAAGGAGGTAGGGGGAATCATTGTTTAGGGTGGGAGTAGGTAATCTGTTTATGAGGTAGGTAGCAGTGGTGAGAGCATAGGGCCAAAGGGTGAGGGGTAGGTTGGCATGGGAAAGGAGGGTGAGACCTATTTCAACAATGTGACGGTGACGACGTTCGGCATACCCGTTATGTTCAGGAGTGTGAGCGGGAGTGGTAAGATGAGTGATGCTCTTTTGACCAAGAGTGGGTGTGAGTTTGAGGTATTCACCCCCGTTGTCAGAGTAGACTTGAATGATGGGGCGTATGAAGTATTTTTCGACTAGTGTTTTAAAGTGGAGGAAGGTGTTATAAGTGTCGGATTTGTGTTTAAGGAGGTAGAACCAAATGTATTTGGCGTAGTGATCGACAAAGATGACATAGTATTTGAAGTTGTCAAGGGAATGGATTGGAGAGGTCCATACATCTGAAAAAATGAGATCAAGGGGAGCATGTGAGACAAGAGAAGAAGATGCAAATGGTAGCTTGTGGCTTTTATTAATAAAGCAAGAGTTACATGGAGGTAAGCTAGAAGAAATATATAAACTAAACTTTCTACGTAATAAACTAAGAACAGGGGAAGCGGGATGTCCTAATCTAGATGCCATCCTCAAGGTTTCCATGGATAAGAGTTTGACTCGTGACTTTGTCCTTGATAAGAAAAGAAGAATGTGAGAATTCAATGATAGCATTGTTGTCACGACAAAATTGAGACACAGATAGAATGTTATGAGTAATAAGAGGGACATGTAAGACACTATTGAAACGAAGAAGAGAAGAGGATGTGAGGAAAGAGAAGAAATCTATGTGAGATATCAGAAGAGAAGAGCCGTCTCCGATAAGACAAGAGGGAGGGGGAGGGGGTTGTGATAGGCTACAGTGTGGGCATGGGGGTAAGGGTTTGGATTTTTGTTTTGGCGAGAAAGAGGGGGGCAGGATACGGTGGGGTGGTCGCACTTGAATTGGCGACATTGGGAGATGACATGACCATATTACGGTAATGAGATGAACCCAGCTTGCAACCACGGCACAGGCGCCGGCCTCACAGCAGTGCTCGCCTCGGTGCAATCCGTGGCGAGCCGCCACGGTCCTCGGGCGCGCGCCTCGGCCGAAGCCCAGCGGCCGCCTCGGCATCAGCCCGGCCGCGGCGAGGCTGCCTCCCAGGCGCTTGCCTCACCCAGCGCCATGCGGCCGCCTCAGCAGCCTCAATCCTCGGCCATTGCCTACGCCCTCCCGGGCGCCGAGACTCGGCCGAGCATGCGCGGCGCCTCACCTGAACGCCACTGTGGTGGTTTGTTTCCTAAAGAGATTTAGTTTCCATACTTTGTGAAAGACATTCAGTAGTTGTTTCCTAATCTAATTCTCCTTCTTGTATTTGGTATATATTCTAGTATACATAGATTAGGAAACTATATTTTCTTTGTATAGATTGGATTTAACAATCCTTGTTGTATTAGAATAGGACTCTCCCTATTGTAACTATATATTAACATGCTTGTGAATAAACAAATTAAGTTTTTCCCAAATCTATCATGGTATCAGAGCTGGTCCATTACACGTGAAGACCCAACGACCCACGATGAACCCTTCGCCCCACCCATCATGCAGTCCACGTTGTAAGCCTTTGGCAAAGCCCGACTACACGTGAGAAAGCGTGTAAGAGAACATTATCCCACATCGGGAATAAACAAGACTTGTCTCTAAAATATAAGGATCCTGGGCTACTCCCCTTAATACCAATTGATTTTAAGGTGGAACCTCCGACATTATCAGGAACAGTGTTTGTTTGAGGATAAGTATGGTTCACCTAGATTGTAAAGTGAAAATCTCTTGTAAAACGTGTTCTACGTTCGTCTGAGCGTAGAACGTGTTTTTAAATAGGCGCGGTGGCATTTTTGTAAATAAATAGAACTTCTCAAAATGTGCGGTGGCATTTTTGAAAATAATTGAAACTTATAAGAGACAGTTTTCTACACAACAACAGACACATTTTAACATTGTAAATAATTGAAACTCACCTGACACTTTTTGATACTGCAGAAGACACTTCTGAATACTACAAGAGGCATATTTTAACACTACAACAGGCATGTGTTTTTTAATTCACTTTGACACTTTTCAATATTACAACAGATATTTTTCAATACTACAAGAGGCACTTTTCAATACTACAACAGACACTTTTTAACACTACAACAGACACTATTTTTCAACAATATCACTGCATTATTTAACATTACAATCGATTTAAATGTGTTTATTAGTGTCATAATAGAACAGACACTTTGTTTATATTGCAACATGCACTTTATTGTACTAAAAAATGCACTTTAGCAAAATAGGTTCTAGGATAGCTTATTCTAGAACTAGATTCACACAAGAACAACTCAATTGTAAAACGTTATTTAAAATAATAATAATAAATAAATAGGTGCCACACTGCTGCCTTAATTGGGAATTTGACTTGAATTGAGATCCGAATTCGTGGAACTTGGCATCTATTTAATTGCTCATAGTAGAAGTAGAAGACGACAACTTCTAAGTCGGAGGACGCCTTCTATTTTGTGGAGCAAACTCATAGAAATCATAGAGCCGATCGCAAAAGCAGCCGTCGTTAATTTTTCTTATAACCTAAATGCGTGTGATATAAACCCCTTTTTCTTATTATTTTTTTTTAAAAAAATATGATTTTTCACAAGAACAACTCTTTTCAGAAAGAAAGGAGATACTTAAAATTATCTTGCAAAGAAAAATTGTATTTATTCTTTCTTTGTTTCCAAATTAAAATGAATGTCTACATTTATTGTTTAATAAAAATAAACTTGAATATATATATATATATTCCCTCCGTCCTAAAATGTTTGTCTCATTTGACTTTTTTGTTGAATTTTGACCACAAATTTATGAGAGATTAATCATGTTCATGAAATTCTAAAAGTTGTTGTTGATAATATTATTAATGGAGAATCAATAGGAATTTTTAGAATTTAATGAACATAATTAAATTGTCATATTGTGGTCAAAGTTTAACTAAAAAGTTAAATGAGACAAATATATACTCCCTCCATCCCACCTTATTACAAACCATTTTTTCGGGCACGATAATTAAGAAATATTATTAAGATAATGAAAATGTGTGGTAGGAAATGAAGAGAGAGAATGAGTGGAGTTGGTTGAATAAATTGTGTGGTAGGAAATGAAGAGAGAGAATGAGTGGGTGGGGTAGGGTGAATATAAAATAATAAATTTATTTCCATTTTAGGCAGTTTGTATTCACGTGGGACAGACCAAAAAGGAAATAAGTTTGTATTCACGTGGGACGGAGGGAGTATATATATAGTATAAATGAGGCCTCCCTTATGAACAGTTCTATGAACAGTTTCAAGGGGCGAATTTCCTATTTTGCCCTCATACATTTGTCCCTTTCCCATTTTGCCCTTAATTTTTTTTTTTAATTTTTTTTTAAAAAAAAAAATGTGTCCTTGGACACGGACATGTGTACTAGTATAGTATAAATGAGGCCTCCCTTATGAACAGCTCTATGAACAGTTTCAAGGGGCGAATTTCCCATTTTGTTCTCATACATTTGTCTCCTTTCCATTTTGCCCTTAAAAATAATTAAATTAAATTAAAAAAATAAAAATAAAAAAAACACACGTATTCTTAAACACGGGCATGTATACAAATATTTTAAGACGGAAGGAGTATATTGTAGGAGGCAATTTATTTCCAAGGCCCCCAAATTAAATGTTCCATTTGCAGAATTACACATTTTGTGACATAGTGAGTTAATATAATACGTTGAGGGACCCATTGTTATTGTTATGTAGGTGCACGATGTGTATAGTGAAATATAATCATCCTGGGTTTCATACATCACATGACAAAAGCACATGTTATAAATGAAGGACAATTTGGCAATAATTCCAACCGCAAGATGCCAAATTTGGTGACTATAGAGAAACAGAGGTAGTTGCCAAAATAAGTTATACTAAAAGCTTCCCAACATCATGATCATGCCCCCCATACTTGAACCCGGGATCGCTCTAAGACTACCCACAGTGGTTTCATTCCATTCCCCCATTTCATCTAACACTTTTTATATTTTTTCTCATCCATCTAATATTTTATCTACCCATTTCATTTACCACCACTCCAATGGCTAACTTAAATTAAATTTCAACTCCCTCCAACTCATCATTCTATACCCCACTACTTTTATTATATTTCATTTATATTCTTTATTTTTATGATTAGTAAAATAATAATAATAATTATTATTATTTATAAATAAAAAAATATTTCACACTTAATTAAAAAAATATTGCATCAATTTATAGGTAAAAAAAATATAATGATTTTTTTTAAATAAATGCTAAAATGAAGAAGGATAATTGAGAAATGAGTGGTTTTTTTTGTGTCCAAATCAAATGAAACTTATATCAATTTGTAGGGAAAAAAAATGATGAATTTTGGTGAAAAAAAAATTAAAAAAAAGAATAATTTACTAGGTAATAATTCAGCCCAAATTGAAAACTAAGTGTTTTTTTTTTTTGTGTCCAAATCAAATGAAACTTATATCAATTTGTAGGGAAAAAAAATGATGAATTTTGGTGAAAATTTTTTTTTTTTAAAAAATAATTTACTAGGTAATAATTCAGCCCAAATTGAAAACTAAGTGTTTTTTTTTTTTTTTTGTGTCCAAATCAAATGAAACTTATATCAATTTGTAGGGAAAAAAATGATGAATTTTGGTGAAAAAAAAAATTAAAAAAAAGAATAATTTACTAGGTAATAATTCAGCCCAAATTGAAAACTAAGTGTTTTTTTTTGTGTCCAAATCAAATGAAACTTATATCAATTTGTAGGGAAAAAAAATGATGAATTTTGGTGAAAAAAAATTAAAAAAAAAGAATAATTTACTAGGTAATAATTCAAATTTCAAATTGAAAATTAAGTGTTTTTTTTTGTGTCCAAATCGAATGAAACTTATATCAATTTGTAGGGAAAAAAATGATGAATTTTGGTGAAAAAAAAATTAAAAAAAAATTAATTTACTAGGTAATAATTCAGTCCAAATTGAAAACTAAGTGTTTTTTTTTTGTGTCCAAATCAAATGAAACTTATATCAATTTGTAGGGAAAAAAATGATGAACTTTGGTGAATTTATCTTTTTATTTTTAAATCATTTATTATGAGATAATTGAGTTTAAATAATTGGGTGAAAAAATGTTAAAGTACCGACCAATAATGGGTTGACACTTGGCAGCTTTAAAAAAAAAAAGAAAAAATAGGGAAAAGGCGATTTCATACCTGATGAAATGTTTCATTCAGCTCGTTTCATTTAGCTCATTTCATCCGCCCATTGCACTGTCTAAGCTAGATGAAATGGGATTTCATCTCCCATTTCATACCCCATTGTGGGTAGTCTAAAAGTAAATTCAACTCGACATAAAATCATCTCGCTCGCCAATCTTAATATAATGAAAAGTAATAGCGTCAAAAATTTTATCAAAATTTCAAGGACAATTTAGTCATTTCTTTTCATGGCATAATTGAAGATATGCTACGCAAAGTACACGTGTCAAGTCGTGATTGGGAGGAAAATGGCGCGTGCAATACACGCCCCAAGTCGGATTTCCTTTTTTTTTTTTAATTGAGACACATGGCGTCCTACTATTGAATGGTTGGGTTTCAATTTTTTTTTATCCGATTTCTTTGGCCTAAATTATTTTATAATAAATAAATTAATTAATTATTTTTTGACACCAAAAATCATAATTTTTTTTCTCTATAAATAGAGATTATTTTCATTTGATTTGGACACAGGACCGAATATGGGTAAATTAAGGGGTATCGGTAATGGCTATGTCACAGCTCAACCAATGGGTGTGAACTATTCGTTACTAGAGAAGTATGACCGATAATGTTATTGGTAGAGAAGATGACCTGTTGTGTGACCTTTTTCATAACTTATTGTGTGACCTGTCGACTTGCTCAACATATATGGGTCGATCAACTTGCTCAACCTATTTGGGTGTGAGTTATTTTGAAATTTATAATTTTAAAATAAAATTAAATCAGAAAAAAATCTCACATTTTACTTCTAATTTACAAATTTATTTTTTAAAATCTTTGTATGTTCACATTTGTATGAAAGAAATAAGGAAGGAAAAGTAGAAAAGGTCAATGATCATTAGGGGTATAAGTGGTTCGGTTCAAACAGCGGTTCGGAATCGAACCAAATCAAACCATGCGGTTTAGTTCGATTTTCAAGCAATAGTGGTTTGGTTTGGTTCGGTTTCAAAATTTGTCAAACCGTGTGATTCGGTTTGGTCTGCGGTTTGGACCCCCAAACCACGGTTCGAGACCGCGAGACCGAACCACCAAACTGAACCAATAAATCAAACCGCCAAACCATTCAATATTAACCGCAAATATGTATATCTTTTATTTTACCTTACATTTAGATTTGAAAACTCCTGATTCTATTCATGAATTTTAGCCTGAACATACCAAAAGTGTCGAGTTGGGCCAAGCGAGTAAAGCCCAATCATATGCTGCTGTGGCCTTTGCATTCTTAATGAGTCTGACCCAATAACCATAAGGCCCAAGGCCCAGCAACAGGATCAGTCGACCTAAGCTCATTGTCCGATCTCTAAGATCCCGACCTAGTTTGGTCCGACTATACGATCCATGCTCTCATTCGGGTACGATCCCATCCAGCCTTCTACCGGTCAGTCGACCTATCTCAATAGGCAACCTCGACCTAACCAGTGTCGATCTAATCAAACAAGATGTGGGCGTAACTCTTTCCATAACCGGTTTCCTACAAATCAGGAGCCATATCAGGACACTTTCCCATGATATGTAACTGTCCCAAGAATCACGGAGCCCATGTAGCCCACCAAAAATAACCGCTCTCATCAACTATAAATACTTCATCACTACCACGGTTATAAGGTAACTGCAATTTTGTCATTTGAATCATCTTTATTCAATACATTTTTGCTCTCCAAATCATATACTTACTCTCACGCCCGAGGGTCTAAGCCGGAGACACATCTGGCTAGTCGTGGGTGTAGGTGTTAGTGCCCTAGGCCTATAGAGATAGACTTTTATGTAATGTCATTGTTCATTTATATATGAGATTGCTTCTTTGATTATTATATGTGTTTGCATGTTTAGTTATAATAATCGTGTCCCTAGTACTTATGAAGCACTAGTATGAAGTCTAATGGATAATCATGTGATGATTATATGCATGGAGATGTACATTAGATTCATGGGTACTTGTTAGAGAACAAGGTACTGGACTTGACCCATTATGAGATTTATGTCATGGTCATATGTCATAATTAAATCTCATATAGTCATATCATTGATATCCTTTGACCTGAGATTATCATCGTCTTCCGCTCGATGAATATCATGTTTGATATAGTTTAACGTTGTCTTTAACCGGATGACAATAAGGGCTATCATTGGCATGGTATGATTCTTGTTGGGAAGAATGATAAGTCAAGATGGAAATTGTCCCTCGTAAAGAGAGATGTTTGCTAGGCCACTCGTAAGTAAGATTGATGTAGTTGTAAGTACCCCAATCTGGATCGCTCTCCATCCCAGCATACGACAAAACCAGAGGCAAACTTCCGGAGGTCATAACTCCTTCATACGAACTCCGATTGAGACGTGCCATATATGGTTGGAAAGCTCTCGACGAGAGCTAGCTTGCCATCACATTCACAAGAGCATGGAAAGTCCGTACGGACCTCTTTGCATGCCAAAAGGTCCGTACGGACCTCTTTGCACCAGACATAATCATTACGAAAATCCCCTTAAAGTCCACGAGATTCCCTCAAATCCCGGAAATCCATCATTACCTAAGAGGTCCGTACGGACCTCTTTGCTCCGAAATTTTTACTATAAATAGAGGGCTTCCCCTCCTCATTTTTTCACACCTCCCACTTCTCTCTTCCTCCCTAAGCCTTCTGGCTCCCCTTCTAAGACCTTTCGAGGCATTCCCGGCCCCTTCGGATCCTTCCGAGGCCTTCCGAGCCCCCTCGAGGTGCTCCGAAGCCTCTTCGAGCGCTCCCGAGACGCTCCCGCGCTGCCCCGAGGCACTCTCGAGGTACTCTACGAGGCCCTCGTGGTACTCAGAGGCCTTGCACGGTCTTTCCCACGGTGTCCGGCTCTTTCCAGAGTCAAACCGGCGATCCCAAACCTTGCCGAACCTCGCCCGAATCCAACCAACGATTCCAACGCACGCCGAACCTACTCGCCCGGTGATCCCGACGATCCCCACGCACGCCGAACCTACGCCCAACGCGGCCTACGGTTTCAACTCACGCCGAAACTCTGTCCGCGGACAACCGCATCCCCGAAGCAATCCGAACGCTACTCCGACCTCAAACACTATTCCCTGCGGAAGGCAGACACGAACCAACATTGGTAAGGCTTCCTTCCTATTCTATTTCAATACATTTCAATACAATGTAGACATCCGTCTGACATGCATTTTTAAAAGCACACACACACACACAACTTTTTAAAGGATATTAGGGGTATCCGAAAGACTCGTTTTTACGAGGCGACTCGGGTGAGCTCTAATATTCTAATATTCTCTTCCCGAGGAGTCATCGACCTCCGAACTCAAAATCTCATCACACAAAAACAGCTTTAAAATTTATCTTTAAGCGATGCCCTTTTTCAATGTTTTGGGCTTAATAAAAACGGCGTGGCGACTCTACAAAATGCGAAAGCAAAACGGCGAGACACCTCCAACACGCAACGCTAAAACGGAATAAGCCGAGATGCCGGGCGCGATTGTCCGCCTCTCGGATCCGGGCGACTTCCCGAGGGCCGACGAATCTGCGAGATCTGCCGGGAGACTCCGCGCGCGAGCCGGATCCGGGTAATTTCGGTTGGCGACTCCATTGGGGACACTTTGTTTTAAAAAAACTTTTAAACAAAACAAAAGATTTTAAACGATGATGAGGGTCAAACTTTCATTTTACCCCTTCCTTTAAGCTGTTGTGTGTGTGTGCACGTGCTTCGTTTTTATTTTACAAAAAATAAAAATACAAAAAATGCATCAATATACATACGTGCATACATTTAAAATTCTTCAAAATTTTCTATTTTACTCGAGAAAAAGAATTTTAGAGACCGCACACTACGCGCCTTTGCCTCGGTTACACCGCACTCTACTCACACTGCTTTGCCTCGGTTACACCGCACACTATGCGCACTTCTTTGCCTCGGATACACTGCACACTACAACCCTTAACCCGGAGTGGTCTCGGTTGCGATCCGTTAGGTCTTCCTAGGCCTCTTGACGCGCACGGGATCATTCCAAACATCCCATCCTAGCCAAGCGTCAACCCCGCACGTTTGAGTCTTGAGTCACACTCGTCCGGACTCGGTTGGTTTTACCCGGTCCAGGTGTCATACGGCTGGATACATATACCATGCCGGCCATTTTCGAGTCAAGGCTCGGAACTCAAGATCCCTTGCGCAAGCAAAGCGATGAAAGGTCATGCTAAAATCTTGACTCCGATCTTGATTTCCGAAGCTACACCTGCACGATGTTCCGTCCGGATATACATCCATGCTCACATGACACCATGTCATCACGCCTTTGATACGTCGGCCCATGACAATATGACCCGGCCAACGCCTAACGTCACGGATCCCTTGCGCAAGCAAGGTAAAGAGAAGGTCATGCCGAACTCTTGGCTTGATCTTGACTCGGTGGCCGGCTCGGTTCACTATTCACATGGCTAACGCATCAAAACGAACATGACAGGCTCGGTCCTTAGGTTCGATTTTTCTTTTAGGCCGGTGGAAACCGCTTGCCCTATAGGACCCTCGCCGGGGTGTCCACCTGGGATGTCGAAATACAGGTGCAAAACGAGGGGCTTATAGCCGCACAGATGGTCTCCACTGACCCAGGATCTAGCATAGTTGCGAAAAAGAAGAGCAATCTTTTCCAACCTACCTAGGACTCTGAGAAAACACGTTTTAAGTAAATTAAAACAACAAAAAAAAAATAATAAATATAAAAGAAACGGAAACCGCATGCCACGTGAGCTTTCCCCCTTTTTATCCCGAGAGGCCATTCCTGTGTCTAAACCTTGCCCGTCACCCCCTCCAGCGAACCGAGAGTGGTTGAGAATACCCGGGAGCCGCCTTTTCAGTATTGAGGTCACAAGGTCCGACAGCCCTTCCAGTTCAACGGTCCACACCGTCCGCTACTCCCCCATGACGGGATCAACAGATAACAGTGAGGGAAACGGAACCCCGCCCCCGGGAAATTTCCAAACAATGGAAGAAGTTTGGCAAGCTTTTAAGGCTCTCGAGAAACGCCAAGAAGTGCAGCAGGCTTGGATTGAATATGCCATGCGCCGTCGCAGAACCGTCGTGGTTCCCCAACCTGATGGGACCGTCGTTCTCATAGAAGACGGAGAAATATCGACTCCCCCGGTCTCTCAAAGCTATCAGCAGGTCCCTCCTTCACAAATCCACGGAAACCTAGCAATGCAAGGCAACTCCCGCTCAAAGCTCCATTCGAGCCTCAGTCAAACGGCTACGATTTTCCAACCTCGGCACACCTATGGGCCCGCTCCCTCAAATCCTAACACCTCTCAATATCCCACGGAATTCAATCACGTGCCTCTGTATGAGTCCCGACCACAACTTGAAATCCCAATGTTTACCGGGGACGGACATCCCGGGCGGATATCCCGACATTTCAAGCTTGCGCCACCTACTAGTGCCACTTGGGGCTAATGAAGCATTTCCCCAATTCCTAAACACAACCCTTAGTGGTCCGGGCAATTACGCCCCCAATTTCAACAATCCAGGATATGGGTTGGTATACACTCAACCGCCTCCCCAAGACTCCCGAATGGCGATCCCATACGCGAATCCACCTCCATCTTCGGTCTCCATCCCGAAAAACGGCGGCTGCCTGCCTCTGCGACCCCCATATGGCTTGGTTGGCGGAACATGCAAAGGAGATACAACGGAAGAGTTTCCTTAAGCAAAAGGAAAAAGGTTACCAAACACCTCCAAACAAGAAGAAAGAGGTTACCGGAGCGAGTCCACTACATCCGAGCGGAGCTCAAGTAAACCGCGATCAAGCACCCCGAGGAATGACAATCCCCTCGCATACCACCGGTTCCGGCATTTTGATAACCTCGGTATGCCCTTGAGCCAAGTCCTCGAGACACTAGTAAAGAGGAACATTCTCAAACCCTTGAGAATTTCCAACCAAAGACTTCGCAAGCCCAACATGGATATGAGCAAGCACTTGCGCCTTCCACAACTACCGGTCACACCACCGACAATTGCTTCGTGCTAAAACAAGTGGCTCAAGGGCTAATCGACGAGGGAAAGTTGGAATGCCCCTGCGTTCCCATCACAGTCGGAACCCCTTTCCCTATCCATGCCGGGGTAATCAGGGTGGAGACGTCCTCTGCAACTTCCCGTGATGAATGGGGACGTGAAGACGGAACACAGGGCTTCCGCAATGAAGAATTCGAGAGAAAGAATTCAAGAACGGTTATTCCCCAACAATCCTTTCCAGAATCGGGGCACACCAAGGGATGGATCGAGCCTTCCCGAGAGATAAGGCGGTTCGAGACGGGTCGAGCAAGTGGCGACATAAAAACGGCGTGACTTTCACAAACGCGGACCCACGGCCCGGCAAGAAGAGACGGGACGAGAAGCTTGGACTAACCCCGTCTCCTAGAGTCTATCTTCAAAAATAAAAGACCCCGAGTCCGTCGTATTTATGTTCAAGTCTCTCGAGTCGTCTGATGGCCTTACGCCTAAAGATTATGCGTTTGTAACATAAACCGCGCTTCCTTATGCTTTGAATAAATGATCGACCTTTCTGAGTATCCCCTCATTGCCACTTTAACAAATGATAAATTAACTAATCAAAAACAGTTAATAATGATTCACTTGGTAAAGACGCAGACACATTAATGAACAATGCATTAAAACAAATCTTTAAGCATGTTGTCAAACGAGAGGAAAATCGTGCCCAAGCGCCGAGAAGGTTCTAACCAAAATGAATTTGGGAACCGCCGAAGAGCCCAAAGAGACGCAAATCAAAGAATCACACGGTCAAACCTCGTAGGTTCTGAATCAAGTTTTCATTCAATCAAGTCCTCCTCGGACATTGTGATTAAGTCTTCAATTTTCCATACATAAGTCTTCTTTCTTTTCTTGCTAGACTTGAGACATTATTTTGCACCCCATATTACATTTAATGAAATGGTTTTGTTCTATGTGATCACTTGCATTGCTCAACAAGTAATTCCACAAATGATTAATGCTTTGATTAATTGGTGTGAGAAAGTCAATCAGTAGCTCCCCATACACCTTACCATACCCCACACAAAGGCCTCCATCAAGCCATACACTTTCCAAAACATGTCCCCACCATCACCTTGACCAAGTCAACGACGGCAGGAACATCAAAGGACAACAAAAGGTCACTCAGCATCAAAAGATTGACCCCATGTCGACAACAATTTAGGGGCTTGCCTTCGCCCTCGTGCGCATCAAGAAAGTTCAAGCAGGGGCTTGCCTTCGCCCTCAAATGCTCCAAAAAAAAAAAAAAAAAAAAAAAAAAAAAAAAAAAAAAAAAAAAAAGCTCAAGCGTAAGCTTCACAAAATAAATGAGGTCAAAGACCCGAGCCAACGATCAAGAAGCAATGGATTCATTAAAGCGCCGTCAAATACGACTTGTCAAGGAATCACCTCAAGGCCCGTGCCTCATCATTCAACCTTCCGAGCCTTTTCGCCAAAGGCCGCGCAAATATTCATGCCCCGGCCCCAAAGCCAAACACGGTTCAAACCCGAACTACGTCGACTGAGCTCCTTGTCTTAAGGGGAACGTAGGCATCCGAGAAATGGTCCGATCATAAACACATACAAATCCACAAACCCGATCTCATCAATGACCTCTCCTATACACAAACCTTCTTTCACACCGGACCAACTCGATCCTTGATACTTAGGTTGACTTTCTCCTCGTGATTAATCAAAGCATATCGGGTTTAATTGTTGAATAACCCGAACATCAACAAAGGGTTTTAAGCAAACAAGTGATCATTGTGAACAAATCAAGTTTTCGATGTCTCGACAAGTCTTCTTTTTCTACAAAATAGGACAATAGAGCTAAACACGATTTTACGTCGTGAGGGCTTCCATACACTTTTACAAGCTTTTCGGTACTCATACTCTCTCAAAAGAGTCAAACCCAAAAGCATTTCTTTTGTGCCTACATCAAATAAGGCATTCACACAAAAGGGGACCCGTTCCCACCTTTTCAAAAATAAATACGCCCTTGCAAGTGTACATTACGAGTCATTTCTTCCACAAAAGAGGGTCGAACTACGCAGACTGAGCCTCTCGGTCAGGGGAACGTGGCGGCCTTCATTGGTTCGGTCTAAGGAATACACAAAATTCCAAAAATTGATGCCACCAAGGCTCGGGAAAGAAGCAAGCAAGAGATTTTGCGTCTCGACAAAGCTTTAAAAGTAAATCACAAATCATCACGGTTAAAACACTTCTTGATGAGTTCAAGCACCGTCTACTCTCAAACTCACAACATGCTAAAAGACGACTTAAAACATTTAACAATCAATGTGTATGCGATGCCGATGAATGGATACTCGGTGTTTGAGAAGGTCATTCCATGCTACTCGCGTTTGGCCCTTCATCACTCTTTCCTTTCCTCCCTCGTCCCAACGAGTCTTTTTCATTCCCCATGAGCGAGTTACGTCTCCCTCATTCCGAGATCAGGAGTCCTCCTTGTCGTGTCAAACGAACCGGTCGCTCTCGAGCATCGTTCACCCGTGCCTCGGCTCGGATCTCCTCCCTACGAGTGCCGCAAGGGGACCTCTCCCCGCCGGTCTGTCAACTCGAGTCACGTAGTCAAACAAAGCGTCTCCCATGACATCCCGAGGGTTAGACCAAGCTTCGCACTCCTAAGGCTATAGCGGAGACGACAATCTTGCCCTGAATTGCTTCACGCCTGCTCCCAAAACCACTTGGGTGCCCGATATGCTACTCATACCAATCCAGGTACTCGATGGTCAAGACAACATTCTCCCGGCATCTAAGGAGCACCACAGGAGGGAAAGCGGAATACTTCCATACCCTCGGAAAATACATAAAAGCATCGGGATGCGTCATGCGAAAGAAGCTACCTCCACGTTGGCAATGTCATCCTAGGCCCAAAGGCTCTGCCTCATCCCGAACCGACGGGAAACAAGCAACGGAACACGAGAAAGAGGACCAAGGCAAACACGGAACTCGACAACATAGGAACCTTCCGACAGGCCCTCCTAGTTTCAATCCCCCAAAGGGAAACCCACCAACGAATCGATGCGTACCAAGATGTGCCATCCATCTCTCCCAAGCGGGCGATCCATGTCCAAGACAAAAGGTCACCGAGCAAACGTCCACGGACTAAGAGACGCCGGAGACTCAGGCATGGTTTGAAGCCTCTCTCGCAACCATAATGCAAGCAAAGCAGGGGCTTCCCCCGCATGAATCGGTCCCTCCTCACCAGATGATCTACACCGTGGAAGGTTTCCTGGAACCAAAGGAACGATATCCTCGCCCGCCCGACAATGGCTCGCCATATCAAACGAGCACCGTCACATATCCCGAGGTAGCCAACCCCGAAAAGAGTGGCTATCAAGCACAAAGCGAACGCGTCCCAGGAGACATCACTCCCGCCACCGCTCATGAAACTCCAAAGCCGCTTCACCCCCAACCGCTCGTAAAACTTGCCAAAGCCGCCTCGGCCTCCATTAACCACAAATGCATTCCCGGCTCATGCGACATGCACAAAAATAATAATAAGCTAGCAACAATTCCTAGGTCAATCCCGGGAATCACAAATACGTCATTACATCTTAAATAAAATACTTTCTTTGTGCAAATACAAGTGTTTTATTACGGGTACAAAATGTCTGTTGCTCTACAAAGACAAAAAAAAAACAATGAAAAGAGGAAAAGCAAAAGAGCCCTAATCCGATTCATCATCATCCTCCTCCACAAACGAGAAATTCGGCATCTCGGCGCCTCACTTGACCACATCATCGTCCTCGGTGAACCCGGCACCTTCCTCGGCCGGATAATCCAAGAAGTCCACGGGAATAAGAATGAAGAAGGAAAAAGAAGATGAGCCATCCCTCCTCTCCTTGTCCGGCTCCGAGGCGTCCCACGTCCTCGCCAAGTTCGAGACAGAGGTGCTACCTCGCCCTCGCCAAGTTCGAGACAGAGGCTCCATCTCGCCCTCACCGCAAGTTCGGACGGCAGGCGCTACCTCGCCCTCGCCAAGTTCGAGACAAAGGCTCCATCTCGCCCTCACCGCAAGTTCGCACAGAGGCGCTACTCGCCCTCACCAAGTTCGGACAGAGGCTCCATCTCGCCCTCCCGCAAGTTCGAGACAGAGGCGCTACCTCGCCCTCACCAAGTTCGAGACAGAGGCTCCATCTCGCCCTCCCCGCAAGTTCGAGACGGGCGCTACCTCGCCCTCACAAGTTCGAGATAGAGGCTCCATCTCGCCCTCCCCGCAAGTTCGGACAGGGCGCTACCTCGCCCTCACCAAGTTCGACAGAGGTTCCACCTCGCCCTCACCGCAAGTTCGAGACAGAGGCGCTACCTCGCCCTCACCAAGTTCGAGACAGAGGCTCCATCTCGCCCTCACCGCAAGTTCGAGACAGAGGCGCTACCTCGCCCTCGCCAAGTTCGGGCGGAGGTTCCACCTCGCCCTCACCGCAAGTTCGAACAAAGGCTCCGTCGCGTCCTCATCCTTTCACCGACTTCGCCAAAACGCCAGGCCGCATCCGGGCAAGATTTCAAAGAACTTCTGGCCGTGGGCGCCACACGTCCTCAACATTTCAACAACTCGATCGAGGCGCCCCATGCCCTCTAACACTTGACAATTCGGCCCAAAGACGCCACCATGTCCTCTTCATCTCGGTCGGAGGTGCCCCACATCCTCAACAATTCAACTTCCTCCTCACAAAGGTGCCTCCTCCTCCAGGTAAACACAAAGAAAGGTATGTCAATAAACTTCAAACGCAAGACATAGGCTGTAATAAATGCTACATAAAAGAAGAATCAAAGACGGCATGATGCCTTTCCAAAATTCCCACAAACAAAGTTCCATATAGGATCCACAAAATGCCCATCAAACTCAACTTAGGTCCAGGACGCCTTAGAATAGTCTCAACTTAGGTCATATTCTGAACTAGGTCCCAACTTAGGGTCATATTCTGAACTAGGTCCCAACTTAGGGTCATACTCTTGAACTAAGTCTCCCTTAGGTCATACTCTGAACTAGGTCCCAACTTAGGTCATACTCTGAACTAGGTCCCAACTTAGGTCATACTCTGAACTAGGTCCCAACTTAGGTCATATTCTGAACTAGGTCCCAACTTAGGGTCATATTCTGAACTAGGTCCCAACTTAGGGTCATATTCTGAACTAGGTCCCAACTTAGGTCATATTCTGAACTAGGTCCCAACTTAGGTCATACTCACGAACTAGGTCCCAACTTAGGTCATACTCTGAACTAGGTCCCAACTTAGGTCATACTCTGAACTAGGTCCCAACTTAGGTCATATTCTGAACTAGGTCCCAACTTAGGGTCATATTCCTGAACTAGGTCCCAACTTAGGGTCATATTCCTGAACTAGGTCACAACTTAGGTTCATACTCCCGAACTAAGCTTCAACTCAGGACATCACCACGTCCACTCACCACAAACCTCACTACTTCACCACGGGCAGCCCGGAAGGCTTTAAACCACTCGGTCCGGAAGACCGTATAAACCTCCCCCATCACTATCCCCAGCCCGGAAGGCTTTAAACCACTCGGTCAGGAGGCGTATAAATCAGCCAAACTACTATCCCCAGCCCGGAAGGCTCTAAACCACTCGGTCCGGAAGACCGTATAAATCTCCCAAATCACTATCTCCGGCCCGGAAGGCCTTAAACCACCCGATTAGGAAAATCGTAAAATTTCCATCCCGGGATACCACCACGTCCTCACAATTCACCTCGGCGGTCACCACATATCGGGACATCACCCCGTCCTTATCACCGACCTCGGCGGTCACACAACACTTTAGGGCACCACCTCGCTCACATACACTCACAATTTCACGACCTCCGAACTACGACCAGGCTTGATTCCCGCCGAGGATACGTAGGAATCCTATCACGGGGTCCAGCCATCGACCTATACGGTCACTCAGGACACCACCACGTCCTTATCACTGACCTCGGCGGTCACACAACACTTCAGTGGCACCACCACGCCCGCACTCACAAACACTCACCCCACACACGAACTACGATCGGGCTTGATTCCCGCTAGGGATACGTAGGAATCCTATCACAGGTCCACCTAACCGACCTAAACGGTCACATAACAGACACCGCCATGTCCTCACGCACCGACCTACACGGTCACTTCCTCTCCCGGACGCGATCCGGATCGGGACCCTTATCTTATCGACGACCCCACTTCTTTCATAAGTGACGTCGCCGAGGGGCTTCGTAAGTACCCCAATGCGGATCGCTCTCCATCCCAAAGATACGACAAAACCAGAGGCAAACTTCCGGAGGTCATAACTCCTTCATACGAACTCCGATTGAGACGTGCCATATATGGTTGGAAAGCTCTCGACGAGAGCTAGCTTGCCATCACATTCACAAGAGCATGGAAAGTCCGTACGGACCTCTTTGCATGCCAAAAGGTCCGTACGGACCTCTTTCGCACCGAACATAATCATTACGAAAATCCCCTTAAAGTCCACGAGATTCCCTCAAATCCCGGAAATCCATCATTACCTAAGAGGTCCGTACGGACCTCTTTGCTCCGAAATTTTTACTATAAATAGAGGGCTTCCCCTCCTCATTTTTTCACACCTCCCACTTCTCTCTTCCTCCCTAAGCCTTCTGGCTCCCCTTCTAAGACCTTTCGAGGCATTCCCGGCCCCTTCGGATCCTTCCGAGGCCTTCCGAGCCCCCTCGAGGTGCTCCGAAGCCTCTTCGAGCGCTCCCGAGACGCTCCCGCGCTGCCCCGAGGCACTCTCGAGGTACTCTGAGGCCCCTCGTGGTACTCCGAGGCCTTGCCTGGTCTTTCCCACGGTGTCCCGGCTCTTTCCGAGTCAAACCGGCGATCCCAAACCTTGCCGAACCTCTGCCCGAATCCAACCAACGATTCCAACGCACGCCGAACCTCTGCCCGCCTGATCCCAACGATCTCCACGCACGCCGAACCTGCCCCAACGCGGCCTACGGTTTCAACTCACGCCGAAACTCGTCCGCGGACAACGGCATCCCAGAAGCAATCCGAACGCTACTCCGACCTCAAACACTATTCCCTGCGGAAGACAGAGACACGAACCAACATTGGTAAGGCTTCCTTCCTATTCTATTTCAATACATTTCAATACAATGTAGACATCCGATACAGCATGCATTTTTAAAAGCACACACACACACACAACTTTTTAAAGGATATTAGGGGTATCCGAAAGACTCGTTTTTACGAGGCGACTCGGGTGAGCTCTAATATTCTAATATTCTCTTCCCGAGGAGTCATCTGACCTCCGAACTCAAAATCTCATCACACAAAAACAGTTTAAAATTTATCTTTAAACTGATGCCCTTTTTCAATGTTTTGGGCTTAATAAAAACGGCGTGGCGACTCTACAAAATGCGAAAGCAAAAGGGCGAGACACCTCCAACACGCAACGCTAAAACGGAATAAGCCAGATGCCGGGGCGCGATTGTGCTGCCTCTCGGATCCGGGCGACTTCCCGAACAGCGACGAATGCGAGATGCCGGGGCTCCGCGCGCGAGCCGGATCCGGGTAATTTCAGTAGTGCATGGCCATGCCCGAATGAATTAATGTGATTAATATCATTCGATTAATCAATTTACTTGATAACGAGAAAGCATTGAACAATATGAGTTGACGTGGACCATGACTCATGTTCAATATAACATCGTGTGACAATGGGATTGTGATATGTTCTATGTAGGAAAATCGAACTTGATAATCATACTATTTGGGTAGGCATGATGGCTTGCTAGAGTCCGCTCATGTCTTATGAGGATCGATGTGATCGGACTCATTGCCAACATAGTATGGTCCTATGGGGTCACACGCATCGAACGAATTGTCAAAAATGAAGAAAATGGGTTTTCGGGCTCGGGGACGACTGTCCCAAGGCCGAACCAAGTCGGCCTTATGAAGGGACGCTGTGTTCGGCTGGGAGTGTCCCGAGGGACGACTCGTGCTCGGGGCACGAGTCGTGCCTAAAGGACGACTCGGCCCCGCGAGCTAAGCCAAGTCGTGCCTCTTGCAGTGGACGCCGTGATCGCTGGGAGGCTGCAGAGGGGACGACTCGTGCCTGGGGACGAGCCGTCCCGTCGGGCTGGACTGATACGTAAATGGCCTGATTTTTAGGGTTTTCGCAAAGGGCTTTTATTTGTAACGTATAAATAGTTGCCCCTGGTTGCCCTAGCCGTCATTAGAACGTTTTGGCTTGAGAGAAACACTTAGAGTGGGAGATTTCAATTGAGAATTGAGAATCAAACACCACCAAATCCATTGTTCTTCATTGATTGAAAGGTGTTTCAATCAATTGGATCTAGCAATCCTCCTAGAAGAGTTCTAGGGTTCGTTCCGCGCGTGGATAAACATAGAGGATCTTCGTTCATCAAGATCTTTGGTTCGTGATTCCCGTTCGTTCATCAAGGATTAACAAGATCATTCAACTGAGTTGGGTCAAGTTTATCAAAGGCAAAAGCATTCAAGGTTGGTAATTCTATTTCATCTCTCTTAATTATTCATCTAGAACGGATTCTAGGGCTTGGGGTTTTTCGAGTTATTGCTTATTCCGCTGCGCATGGACCCTCGAAACCCTACAGTGGTATCAGAGCCCCGTTCATGATGCTTAGTTAGATAATCATGATAATTATGTAATATGATTATATGAATTTTCATGATGTGCATGATCTAGAATATGAAATTGTATGAGTTTTACTTGAGAAGTAATAGTATATATAGATATACCATGATTATGAAATTGTAATATATATGATTAATATGATTAATCTAGATTATGGGATGTCAATTTCATTGATATGATTAATGTGATTAATCTTGGATATTTGTGATGTATTACTAAGTATATAGGCTGGAAGCCAAGACCTTCCCCGCAGGCACTTCTGGGAAGTGTGGGATAACTTTGGATACGATGCCACGTACTAGTAATTACTGATCAAATGTAATATGTGTTGCATCATTCCATGTTCATAATTATGTTCATATAGTTTTCATGAATCAACCTTGGGATGTAATTGATAAGCATGAAAAATTGAACCTTCTTTGTAATTTGAGTTTGTTTTATGCCATCCATGTTTAAACACTTGTGAGTACACGGGTAGTTTTATGTGGGCTCGCCATAGCGAGGTGCATTAATTCTATCTTTGTATGATCAAGATGAGCAAATAGTGGTTGCTATACGTTTAACATGGTTGAACTCAATTAGGCTATCAAAACGGTTTTGGGCCTAAGGCATAAGATGAGATTGAAACATGTGACATAAGATGTCTATAATCTCATAATGATCTAAGAGTCATATATAGATATGATTGATAAATGTTATCTACCTTTTAGTTTAATTTTGAGCAATCGTGCCATAGCCGACTTGAAATTAAATTAAAGTTGGGTCTTAGCCTATTAAATTATATTATACATATTTGTATAAGAAGGTTATATAATTTAGTGGGAGTATTTGTGAAATACGTTAATTAATCTCTTAAATGAATTGGTACTTATATGTGTTCATATCTTGTTGCATATCTTTGTAGATCAATGGCCGTAAACAATAATCAAAACATGTCACTCGCGATCGAGTCCTTGAGAAGGACAAGTTAGAGGAGAATGGCAATAACTATGTGGATTGGATCCGCAGTTTGGGGAATTGTTCTCAAACAGAAAGGAAGTTGTACATTCTCGATGGACCCGTTCCACCCGAGCCTGGCCGCTAATGCAACTAAAGCGGAAAGGGACCAACATAAGAAGCATATGGATGATTCTATTGATGTTGGTTGCTCGATGCTTGCTACCATGTGTAAGGCTCTTCGTAAGGACCTTGTACACATGGAAGCCTATGATTTGGGAAATCATTTGAAGGAAATGTTCCATTGCAAGCACGTACGGAAAGGTTTGACACTATGAAGGCTCTTCATTCATGCAAAATGATTGAAGGACAACCTGTTGGGCCTCACGTGTTGAAGATGAAGGGTCACCTCGAACATCTTGAGAGGCTTGGGTATCCTATCCAGCTAGAGTCAAGCTACGGATATGATATTGCATTCACTTCCCCGAGAGTTATAATCGGTTTGTTACGAATTATAACATGAATGGGATGAATAAATCTCTGTCGAATTGCATGGGATGCTAAAGAATGCAGAGAACAATATTACCAAGAAAACCAATCAAGTGTTGATGGTGAATAAAGGAAAGGGGTTCAAAACAAGCGGTAAAGCAAAAGTTGCTAAACCGGAGGCAAAGGTTGCCGTTGCCGAGAAGCCTAAACCCAAATCCCAAAGGATGCGGTGTGCTACCATTGCAAGGAAACCGGGCATTGGAGGCGTATCGCAAGCTTTATCGGGAAGGGCTGAAGAAGAAGGGCAATGAGATTGCCATGACTCTGTGTATCTATGTGATAGATATTTTTACTTTCTACCTCTAGTTCTTGGGTATTAGATACCGGATGTGGATCTCACATTTGCCTAAATGTGCAGGGACTAAAGAATAGAAGGTTGCTCAAAGAGGGTGAAGTAGATCTACGGGTTGGAAATGGAGCAAGAGTTGCCGCATTGGCCGTAGGGACTTACGAAGTCACTTTACCAAGCGGATTAATTTTAGTTTTAAATAACCGTTATTATGTTCCGGATTTGAGCGTAAACATTATTTCTATTTCATGTTTAGACAATGAGGGTTACAATTTTCTTATTGCGAATAAGAGATTTTCGATTTATTTGAATGACATGCTTTATTGTGTTGCTCATTCTTTTAATGGCCTTTATGTCTTGGATGTTGAGAATAATGTTGATAATGTCTATCATGTTAGTAAGAAATCCAAACCAAATAATGTGAATGACACATATAAATGGCATTGCCGTCTTGGGCACATAAACGAGAAACGCATCTCTAAACTCCATAAAGATGGATATTTAGACTCATGTGATTATGAATCATATGATGTTTGCGAGTCTTGTTTATTGGGCAAGATGACTAAAGCACCTTTTACTAAGAGTAGTGAAAGGGCTAGTGATTTGTTGGCTCTTGTACATGCGATGTATGTGGACCAATGAATAGCATTGCTAGGGGAGGATTTCGGTACTTTCATAACGTTCATCGATGACTTATCAAGATATGGCTACGTCTATCTGATGAAGTACAAAAGTGAAGCTTTTGAGATATTTAGAATATTTCAAAGTGAAGTACAAAATCAACTTGGCAAAACTATTAAAACACTTCGATCCGATCGAGGTGGTGAATATTTGAGCCAAGAATTTGACGATCATCTCGAAAAGTTGTGGAATTGTTTGAGAACTTACTCCACCCTAACACCACAATGGAATGGTGTGTCCGAGAGGAGAAATCGAACTCTATTAGATATGGTTCGATCAATGATGAGTCAAGTGAACCTTCCTATTTCCTTTTGGGGACACGCACCGGAAACGGCCGCTTTCACACTTAACAAGGTCCCTACTAAATCGTTCCTAAAACCCCACATGAGATGTGGTATGGAAGAAAGCCTAGCTTATCTATCATGAAGATTTGGGGTTGTGAGGTTTATGTAAAGAAATTGGTTTCTGAACATAAACTTGCACCTAGATTCGATAAATGTATTTTCGCTCTGCTATCCCAAGGAAACGAAAGGATATCTATTTTACAACCAATCCGAGAACAAAGTGTTTGTTGCTCGAAATGGTGTCTTTCTAGAGAAAGAGTTTCTCTCTAAAGAAACTAGTGGGAGTAAAATTGATCTTGAAGAAATTCAAGAACCCGAAAATGACAAGGAACCAATAGTAGAGACGGAACCAAGTTCACAAGCAGTTGTGGAACCGGTTCAAGATACACAAGTTCTTCGCAGATAGGATAGGATACGATCCGAACACGAGAGATATGGATTTCTCATGACGGAAAGTAATGAAGTAGAAATCATTGAGAATGATGAACCTACTTCCTATCAAGAGGCGATGTCCACTCCTGATTCGGACAAGTGGCTAGGAGCCATGGAATCCGAAATCAAATCCATGTACGATAATCAAGTTTGGAACTTGATTGATCCACCCGAAGGTGTAAAAACCATAGGGTGCAAGTGGGTTTCAAAAAGAAAACCGACATGGATGGGAAGGTACATACTTATAAGGCTAGGCTAGTTGCTAAGGGGTATAGGCAGATTCATGGTGTTGACTATGATGAAACCTTTTCGCCCGTAGCGATGCTTAAGTCTATTAGAATCCTAATTGCCATAGCCGCATATTACGACTATGAGATATGGCAAATGGATGTCAAAACAGCGTTTCTTAACGGAAACCTACTTGAGGATGTATATATGATACAGCCTGAAGGGTTTGTCGATCCAAAGGATTCTAACAAAGTGTGTAAGTTGCGAGATCCATTTATGGATTGAAGCAAGCTTCCTGAGTTTGGAATCTACGTTTTGATGAATCGGTCAAAGAGTTTGGCTTCATCAAAAACGAAGATGAACCTTGTGTATACAAGAAGATAAGTGGGAGCATAGTGCTATTTACGGTGTTATATGTCGATGACATCTTACTCATTGGAAACAATGTTCCCGCACTTGAGACTTGTAAAGTCCTGGTTAGGAAAATGTTTCTCAATGAAAGATATGGGTGAGGCGGCTTATATCCTGGTATCAAGATCTATAGAGATAGATCAAGAAGGATGATTGGTTTGAGTCAGAGTACATATATTGACAAGGTCCTTAGAAGATTCAAGATGGAAAATTCTAAGAGAGGATACTTGCCAATGGGACATGGCATTACTCTTAGCAAGACTCATTGTCCTAAGACAAATGATGAGCGAAAGAGGATGAGTGATATACCATATGCTTCGGCAATTGGGTCTATCATGTATGCCATGTTATGTACTAGACCCGATGTCTCGTACGCTCTAAGCGCAACGAGTAGATACCCGGGATCCCCGGTGAGAACCATTGGATAGTCATCAAGAATATCCTTAAGTACTTAAGAAGGACTAAGGATGTATTCTTGGTATTTGGAGGAATGGAAGATGATCCGGTTGTAAAGGGTTACACAGATGCAAGCTTCCAAACCGACAAAGATGACTATAGATCGCGATCTGGTTTTGTGTTTATGCTAAATGGAGGTGCTTGTTTGTTGGAAGAGTTCCAAGCAGAGCACATTGTTGCGATTCTACAACGAAGCCGAGTACATAGCAAAGCATCGGATGCGGCTAAGGAGGCGGTTTGGATCAAGAAGTTCGTTAGTGACTTAGAAGTCGTTCGAGTATCACTAACCCGATAGAGCCGTTTCGTGACAACAATGGTGCTATTGCCCAAGCAAAAGAACCAAGGTCACATCAGCGATCCAAACACATTTTGAGACGCTTCCACCTCATTCGAGAAATGCGTGAAAGGGAGGACGTCAAGATATGCAAGGTACCAACGGATGACAACATTTCGGACCCTCTCACCAAGCCTTTACCACAAGCTAAACATGATGGTCATGTTAGGTCCATGGGTATAAGATACATGAATGATTGGGCCTAGTGCAAGTGGGAGTCTGTAGGTGTTAGTGCCCTAGGCCTATAGAGATAGACTTTTATGTAATGTCATTGTTCATTTATATATGAGATTGCTTCTTTGATTATTATATGTGTTTGCATGTTTAGTTATAATAATCGTGTCCCTAGTACTTATGAAGCACTAGTATGAAGTCTAATGGATAATCATGTGATGATTATATGCATGGAGATGCACATTAGATTCATGGGTACTTGTTAGAGAACAAGGTACTGGACTTGACCCATTATGAGATTTATGTCATGGTCATATGTCATAATTAAATCTCATATAGTCATATCATTGATATCCTTTGACCTGAGATTATCATCGTCTTCCGCTCGATGAATATCATGTTTGATATAGTTTAACGTTGTCTTTAACCGGATGACAATAAGGGCTATCATTGGCATGGTATGATTCTTGTTGGGAAGAATGATAAGTCAAGATGGAAATTGTCCCTCGTAAAGAGAGATGTTTGCTAGGCCACTCGTAAGTAAGATTGATGTAGTGCGTAGCCATGCCCGAATGAATTAATGTGATTAATATCATTCGATTAATCAATTTACTTGATAACGAGAAAGCATTGAACAATATGAGTTGACGTGGACCATGACTCATGTTCAATATAACATCGTGTGACAATGGGATTGTGATATGCTCTATGTAGGAAAATCGAACTTGATAATCATACTATTTGGGTAGGCATGATGGCTTGCTAGAGTCCGCTCATGTCTTATGAGGATCGATGTGATCGGACTCATTGCCAACATAGTATGGTCCTATGGGGTCACACGCATCGAACGAATTGTCAAAAATGAAGAAAATGGGTTTTCTGGGCTCAGGGGACGACTCGTCCCCAAGGCTGAACCAAGTCGTGCCTTATGAAGGGACGCCAGGTTCAGTGGGAGCTGCAGAGGGGACGACTCGTGCCCTGGGGGACGAGTCGTGCCTAAAGGGACGACTCGTCCCGTGAGCTAAGCCAAGTCGTGCCTCTTGCGGGGACGCCGGGATCGGTGGGAGGCTGCGAAGGGGACGACTCGTGCCCCTGGGGGACGAGTCGTCCCCGTTCTGGGCCTGGACTGATACGTAAATGGCTTGATTTTAGGGTTTTCGCAAAGGGCTTTTATTTGTAACGTATAAATAGTTGCCCCTGGTTGCCCTAGCCGTAATTAGAACGTTTTGGCTTGAGAGAAACACTTAGAGTGGGAGATTTCAATTGAGAATTGAGAATCAAACACCACCAAATCCATTGTTCTTCATTGATTGAAAGGTGTTTCAATCAATTGGATCTAGCAATCCTCCTAGAAGAGTTCTAGGGTTCGTTCCGCGCGTGGATAAACATAGAGGATCTTCGTTCATCAAGATCTTTGGTTCGTGATTCCCGTTCGTTCATCAAGGATTAACAAGATCATTCAATCTGGAGTTGGGTCAAGTTTATCAAAGGCAAAAGCATTCAAGGTTGGTAATTCTATTTCATCTCTCTTAATTATTCATCTAGAACGGATTCTAGGGCTTGGGGTTTTTCGAGTTATTGCTTATTCCGCTGCGCATGGACCCTCGAAACCCTACAGTGGGTTCTTGTTTTCAGGTCAAGGAGCCAAGTGATCAGTCCTGCCACGTGGAGGAAGATTGATAAGCACATTTCTTGCGGCATCAGTTTGGTTCCATTGCCGGGAATCGTGCGTAAGCTTGACCTCGAAAGTTTTCTCAACCTGCAGCAATGGTGACTTCAGATGGACATGTATCTGAGGCCTCACTCGGGCATGAAGAAGGGAACAATAACACCAATGCAAATGCTGGAAATCTCAACACCAACGCTGGAAACACAAATCTGCCTCCTCCCCCACCAACTCGCCATCATGCTAGAGCGACGCGCTCTAACAGTGTGGCTGATGGCAAAGGATTGCCAGATGGGAGAAGAGAAAAATGACCCATGGAGGGGCAAGGAGTTCCACCTCCTCCCAAACGGCCAATTGGACAGATGAATGCTGGAAATAGGGCAGGTCCCTCATCCAGCCC